>CM042222.1:3426564-3434064 GCA_023566465.1 Cottus gobio
ACTGACTGACTGCCATGTATACTCAATGATTTATGTTCAACATCAATGGAAGAATAAATACATCGTCCAATTTAAATGATTTTCCTCCAGTTAAATTACTTCTCCTCTGTGTCTTTCTCCCAGTAGATTGTCTTGTGTTGTGGCTGAGCCTCCTGATTCCTTGCTCTGTGTTGACTGTGATTGAGCATGACCTCTGACCTCTGGCTCTATGGAATTCCATACATGGTGCGTCTGTGACCCTCCGACCTCCAGCTGTGCTCTGATTCTATTGGCTGAAAGGCTCCCTGTGACTTACAGCAAAGTGCCGCCAGTCAGAATCAACGGGTTAAAGGTCAAGCCTCGTGGAAATGAGGCAATGGCGTATGGTCTGCCTTTTACAGCAATACAATACAATACCATCATTCTGTACACACTGTGGTGCACTTGAGAATAAGAGAAGGAGAATGAAAGGGATAGATGGGAGGATTCCAGAGAAACAGAAGACATCAGTCATTTTTTCTTCAGTTTTCTTCAGAATGATACTACAGTGATATAACGGGGTGAAGGGACAATGTCTGCTGACAGCTGGCAGTTTAGGTTGTATAATATAGACTGAAGCAGAGTATTTCATTAGATAAAACATGTTGTGACATCTTATTAAAAATGATAACTTCTGTATTTTTTGAATAAATGTAGACTTTTGGACTTAAGAAGGCTCTAGAGATATTGGACATGTTTGGATCACATAAGTTCACTGCTTATGCTAAAATCTTAACACTCCTTCACAACAAGATCACAACAACTCGTCTTAACCAATTCTCCACATAAATCAATTGCTGCGTACTTCATACTTGACTCGGGATCCCACACTTCTGAACTTACTTCAACTGCAGGAAAACTGTTACCCCAAAGCTCTGCCTTTCAGGTTATGGGAAATTCAAGGATCTGATAACTTAGCACACACTCAACAACGTCAATGTCCAGGTTGTCCAAAACTTTCTGTGATTCCTCTGTAGTCAAACTGCACGATCCCCCACCAGCCTTACCCCCAAACCTTTGTCTTTGTCAAAGTGAAATGCCCTCCATCCTCAGACAGAGGGGGTGGGGTGGAGGTGAGGCTGTCAGCAGTGGCAGCACCTGGCTGTGGAGCCGCCTTGATCAAGGCTCTGGATTGGACATGAACATCGAACGCTCAGCCCGTGACACCGTTACAGGACAGGCTGACAGACAACGCCTTCCCTGCCTCTCTGCCGGCTTTGAATGTCCTTTAAAAACAGGCAGGTACAGGAGAGTGGAGAAGAAGGAGAGCCGGTCCTCCTTCTTTTTGTCTTCATGCTGACAGGTCAAAGACAAGTTCCTCTCAGTTTGGTCTTTGCACTTGTCTTTACTCTTTTTTCCCCTTTCGGTGTTCTTCTTTTACCCTCCTCCTGCAGAAAGGATGAGCTATAGTCACCCGACACATTATAAAACGCCACTTATATACCCTCAGCAGAAATGAAGCTGCCTTCAACCTCTGTTCAGCGACCCCTCCATCCCTAAACCCGTCCACAGCACGCTGTTTTTCTGTTGCTTCTGTTGTGGGATTACTTTTTATTCGAGAGAGGGAGGTGGAGAGCCTGAAAGAGAGAAGACAAGGTCCAGAAAAGAGCCCTAAAATAACTGTCATGCGAGTGGACAGGCAGTGATTAAGGATTTAACTGATCATCCTGGGGCTGACAGTGAACCAGCTATTATCTAGCAGGAATCAAACGCTGCTCAAAGCCCTGGGAGGCTCTCTGCGCCTCTCAGCATCTCTCAGCTCCTCTCAGAGGCCTGGCCAACATGAAAGGAGACGTCAGGGTCTGGCAGCTGACAAGCCATGGTGAGAGAAGGAGAGGGAGGGAGAGAGAGAGAGTAAAGTAATGAGATCTTTATTTTGGCCGTTACCTCAGGGACTGTTGATCTGTGTTGTGGTGATGTGCAGCGGAATACAAAGAACCACTCTGTTTGTTTATGTGGGAACTCTGTGTGTGTGTGTGTGTGTGTGTGTGTGTGTGTGTGTGGGGGGGGGGGGGGGGGGGGGGGTGTTCATGCGTGTTAGCTGTCAATCAAAATTAGTGGCGTAAAAGTCATGCATTAATCTTGCAACGCCTAACAAATGACAGGAAAATAGATACTACGGTGAATAAAAGTAAATCTTACTGAGACTGTGGTGAGAACATAATTACATTAGGAGGACATTAGTGAATTGGTGTGTGTGTGTGTGAACCTGTGTGGGTTTTACGTTTGTGTGGTTTCTCTGTTTGTGTTCTTCTTCATCAAAGGCCTTTCCATGACACAAGAGACTTTACACTTGATCCTCCTGCTGATCTCCCAGCTGAAGTATGTGCTTCTGTGTGTGTGTGTGTGTGTGTGTGTGGGTCGTGCACCATGTTGTGGTACACTGTGGTAGTTAAGCTTTACTTCCTGGATGTGTTGTACATTGCACAATACTGGTGTCCGCTGCTTTAGAGACAATGCAGTAGCTCTTGGGTAGTAACAGAAGTGGTCGTGAACAACTAATATGTGGCGCTTAAATATCAAGTCATGTGTCCCAATACATTTCTACATTTTAAAGCTTTCTCCCCAAAATGTTCTGACACAAAAAGTAAAAATGTTTCTTACTTTTTTTTGTGCAAAATGCTGCTCAAGATATCACCTTGCCAGTAGTACATTACACATACATTCAAGAGGACAGCTATGACCAAAACACGTGTTTGTTTTTCAGGTAAGAAGGGTCATTCACATTGTCACATAACTGTGGTTTCTATCTCGACTCCTTTGTATGGCAGCATGCATGGGACGGAGGGAATTTCTTCAAATTTGACACAAACATCAACCTGAATTCAAGGATGAACTGATTAATGGTCAAGGAAATGGCATAAAGTAGTTTAGAAAAATACATTTTGAAGAAATACCTTGCTAGAACATACATTTGAAGTGTTTCAGCTATGTCGGGCCTGAATGACAGCCCCATAATGGGCTTTTCTGTACCACATTTTCTCAACATGCCTGACCCCAAGGTTTCCAAGGTGTAAGGATCCTTCACATAAAATGGCACTTTTCTTCTGTATCAGTTTCTTCTGTGTCGTTCACACTAGAGCTGAAGATCTTTGCCCGAACCCGACGGGACCCGACGGGTTCGGGCGGGTTCGGTCTTAATTTCGATTATTTTACACGGGCTCGGGCTGGGCTCGGGCTTATGCTTGCGCTCTGGGTTGCGCGGTAAATGAGCTGTCAGGTGATGAGTTTCGATTAGCGCGAAAATGGATGCTGAGGAGGTGAAACGGCGGCTGGCCTCTGGTGATTATGTTTTAGTTTGTGTCTGTGCGACGTGTGTCTGTGCGACGTGCGACGTGTGTGCGACGTGCGACGTGCGACGTGTGTGCGACGTGTGTGCGCACATTTTAATAATGTCGGGCTGTAAACGGGTTCGGGCTTGTAAAAACCTGTCAATCAAATTGTACATGTCGGGCTCGGGCCTTATCGGGCCGAACTTTTGAGGCCCGATTACAGCTCTAGTTCACACTATAGCAGCACTACGTTCCTGTGTGGCAGCCTTGAACTTGGTACTTCTAGTTTCTCAGTGTCTTCAAGGACCACTGCATTTTCTGTGCTTTTGTCACACATACACACATGCATGCATGCACGCACATACCCATACACACAAGCTCACTCGCTCATGCAGAGATGAGTGCTGTGTTCCTTCCTGAGGTCCCTTCACACATTAGACCAGCTCTAATAATAAAAGGGAGAGGAGTCAGAGTGGATCCTTTGAGTGTTCAGTTGAGGGCGGGTGACCCACTTATCCATTCCTCAGGCTTTGTCTGGGCCTCTGGGTTAACCCACTTACCCACTCCCCAGGCTTCTGCCGGGCCCTGGAGTGAAGGCCGGCTCCTTTTCTCATCAAACAACTGCTCTTAATAAAGGCCAGGGGCTGGGGAGCCTGAAGCCCTCGGAGCCCTGTGTGTGTGTGTGTGTGTGTATATATTCACATATAGAAATACACAACAGTGCATTCAGAGGATCAGCAAAATAAAACACACGGTCCTCAATCGTTTTGTTCTCTAACAGCGAATTTGTTGTAAACCTTTATCAACGTTTGCTGTATTGACACGCACAGTTTCTGCTCGTGTGTGTTGTCTGGAAGGGTTTGTGAGCGCCTGTGTTTCTTCTTCTGGGCTTCTGTATCTGTGTGCATATCAGCTTAGAGATCTCTCTCTGCCTCCTCCACCACCAAACGGCATTTGCATTTTAATTATGTCAATGTTTGTTCAAAAGCATGACAGGCGCTCAGACATGACAAAATGGAAATAAGGGACTTAAACTGGGGAATTACAGCCCATTCGCACATGTTTTGTGCGAGGCTAACATGATGTACATCCCTGTGTCCCGCATGTGAAACCCTTCTTTTTCACGCCTCTTAATCTTGCTTCGAAGGTGACAGAGTAGACTCGCTCAGGGGAACCTGAGGCTGGTATCAGGAGCACATAGGAAGGAATGTATTATCTGTCATCAAATGAGCTATGTGCTATTAACTCAAATAGTTTTGTTTCGTGCTCTTTTCCTTTTGTGTGACCGTTCATCTTCAGCGTCTCTCCTCATTTCCCTTGTTAAACACTGCAACTTGTCTGTACAGTGGCCAACGTGTCACTGCAGCATAATGGCGTTTAGAATTTTCCATAATTTCTTGACTTTCTTCTGTAAGTTGCTGTAACAAAATAGTTCAGAATTTTGGGAAATGTGCTTATTTGATATCTTTTGAAAGTATGCTGAGAAGATCAGTATCATCTAGAAGACTGCAAGGGGAAACAGCTAGACTGGTTCAAAAAACATGCTTACCAACAGCTGACTAAATCAAATGTTTAGAAGAGTTGAAATGATACCAAGGACACACTGTTTAAACGGAATAGCTTTATGAGAATTGGTAAAGGTATATTTTTTGACCAGTCAGGCTCGCTGTTTCCTCTGCCTTCAATCGCTAGGCTAGGCTAACCATGTCCTGACTCTGACTCTGTACCTACCGCACAGACAATATCAATGACATGCTCTCACTCTCTGAAAGAAAGCATTAATATTTCCCAAAATGTTCAAGTATCCCTTTAAAAACATTAAACAACCTGACTGAGAGCTAGTGGAGAAAGACGACATGAAGGAAACAACAGACATGTCTCTGTGTGAGACATACATTTGTGTTTACTTCTTGTACTAATTTTGCCATAAAATGCACTAAAATGTTTATCTGTTGCATGTTAAAGCATAGTGCAAGAGCAGCGCACAGGAAGAGTTCAGAAGTAAAGTGAAATATTTTATTCTTACCTAGTTTTCCAAAATACGCTAACATTAGCAACTCCTCTGAATGTAAAAAATAGGCCTTTCATGGACATGTGTCATAATAGGAAAAGCACACTGTGTGTGTAAATAATAAAATGAACGATGGCTGAATTCCATTTCCATTTTGGAGCTTTGGTTCAGGGTCCTGTATTGTGCACGCTGGCTCACTGTCATGGCTTACTGTGAGACTCAAATACAACAGCGCCAGCGTTAATGTTATTAGTAACACTGTGCTTTTACTACTGTGACAAACAGAAATGCCTGCTGTGAGAAAAGTCTATTGAGCAAGGGTATGTTTTTTTGTTACTGTGTCATTTCTTCTGTCAAAGGTTACACAGTCTCTTCGACGCACATGCATCCAGACGTGAATACACACCTAAACAAGAGAGTACACAAAGTTCCCTTGAACTCCTGACACGCTATTCCTGACACCCTTTATCTTGGACAGTTTTTTCTCCCTCCCTTCCTCCCTCCTCTTCCTCTGTCTCTCCACTGAGTGGCAGGGCCAGGATGGTGCTTCTGTTGTGTGTAATAAATGCTGTTGTATTGAGCCCACAGGGAAACCCTACTCTCCTCTCCCAGCCATTACTGTCTAATGACCAGATGATGGGAGACACACACACAGAGCCTGTCGCAGACAAGCTGATATACTGCCCTGCTTGTGTGTGTGCGTGTGTGCGTGTGTGCGTCATATAGAGGCTGATATACCACTGTGGCCCCTGGGCAATGGAGGGGAGGGGGGGTAACAGCAGTAAGTCACTCGCAACCTGATCAAGCAGTGATAAATCTTCTGAAGCCATCCTGTTTCCTGACACACACACACACACACACACACACACACACACACACACACACACACACACACACACACACACACACACACACACACACACACAGCACACGGCTCCACCCTCTCACTCCCTCTCACCCACTGAACCCTTAGGGCGACATTGAAAAGGATACGTGCATCACTTAAACAGTCCCCTATGTGCGTTGCATTACAGGAGAGATGTTATGGTTGTGACTCACTGGAGGTATATTAATAATGTATCTTTTTTACCAGATGTTTAAAACTCACTCTCTGAATTATCCTTTCCTCTTAATCAATAGCTTTTAATTGGATAATGGATGTCATTTTGACAGTAGCCTTGCTCCTCCTTCCAAACACCAGGCACACAGTGTAACATTGTCAACATTGCAGTCATTGAATAGAGGCTGGGATGTAATTTCAGTGACTAAAGGCTAGAGGAATTCTGTCTTGTGCTCAGGTGGTTTAAAGATCTCAATCTTTCCTCATGGCTATATTTTGGAGGGAATGTATCAATGCTATTCTGTACTCAAATAATGATCAAGGACAAACAATTAAAGTTGTTTTTTTAACCAGTTCAATGTCTTTGTCAACAGTTATCTTTAACATTTGTGAAAACTGGTTTTGAATCATGCTGTGTAGAAGTTCTCTGTACTGATTATTCATGCCTGTGTCAAGATAATGTCAGCCTCTTTTAATTAGGAGTTAACTTGAATATTTTATTATATGTTGAACTGAGTTTGAGTAAAACGATTTAAACTTTTCAAGCTTTCAACCTGTATCCTAATCTGATCTCGTTGTATTTTAAAGTGTTTTTAATGAATTCTAGACTTGGAATTGAAACTTCTTTTGTATTGGGAGCACAGTGTCTGTCAATAAAAGTATTTTTTATTAATATGTACATGCATGCATGCAAGCACAAGCAATAGACACACACACACACACACACACACACACACACACACACACACACACACACACCTGCACACAAATACAGCTTCACAAACACTAGAGAGAATACAAGGACTGGACAGTGCAAGGACACCAATCCACTTCAACTACAATCAGACCAACCTTGAGAGGCACTGGTCCTTTCTCCTCCACCAAGCTTTAAAAATAATTTGAATACCTATATAACTCCAAAATGTGCTTGCTTTGAATAGCACAACTCATAAATACCCAAACATTTTTGATTGCACTCTTTTAAAACCTTGTCTCTAAAGATAAACATTGAAAAGATTTTTTTTTATTCAGCTTTGACTTATTTTATAACACAAATTGAAACTGTTTAAACTGCCCTCAAAGGAACTAATTGTGCAACCTGACAAAGGGCCCACTGCTTTTTGTTACTCAAATTGCCG
>CM042222.1:3439064-3474064 GCA_023566465.1 Cottus gobio
CGGTCTTCAACTATCACCTATAAACATGTGTGTTGAAGACACATTCAGGCCAACCAAACAAAACACCTCCACAAAAACTGTTTTAACTTCTCCGTATTTCAAAAGATTACGCAGAAAAAGCTATTCTCCTGATTGAATGGGCCATGCAGGTGAGAGTAAAGTCATGAATTAAATCACCAACACCTGTCACTATAAACAACACCATTTGGCACACCTGCTAAATCGGAATATTTCTATATCTAATGTGACAATGAACCCATAGTTCAGATCCACAATTGTATGCCGGCAGCCAACTTTCCGTTAAAATTAATTCATTACACAGTACACACACACCCACTTGCACAGCTGCAGTTCAAAATGTTATTATTAGCCACATGCCAGTACATAGTTTAATACCATGTATTGGTATATGTAACCATCATTATCATCATCATTGGCAGAGAAGATTTGTTAAATTTTGAATGGGTGCAACCCACATACTCAGTTGTGCTGCTCATCCCACAAATGCATGTTCTTTACAAATGGGGCACCGTTTGAAAGGTAAATAAACAGGGTTTCCAACGGTATAAAGTGTATTGCCAAGGAGCATTGTTACAATAGAGAAATAATCTACCAAACATACATTTACAAACTTTTTCTTCAATGTTTATATTACAAACCACATCCAGGTGATAGCTAGTTACTCATAATCAATACTGTAGCAGTGGAGGGAAGCACACACGCGTACAAGACGTCTTTCACAGGTTTCATCACCTCTTTATTCGGGGTTTCACACACACACCGGGCATCACCCTTTCTCTTCCTCCCCCGACTGACTACCCAGCCGGGCTTAAATAGCCTGGCCCACTCGTCAGAATCAGCTGTGGCTAATAAGCCACAGCTGATTCGAGTGCTTTCTCCCTTCCCTCTCTCCCGTCGCAGGTGCGCTAACCACGCCCCCGCCCACATACCCCCACCGCCCGACTTAGGCCGGGGAGCCACCGGTCTAACCAACTCCCCCCCCCCCCCCCCTCCCACTGGGAGCGGGAGCGGGAGTCAGTCCCGACCATCTGCCCCCCGACCTATGGACCACCATGGAATTAACTTGCGTTTCCGCCCGATGCCACCGGGTGGTCCGGGCGTTGGCATCCTCCATCCGTGGGGGTCCGGGCGCGGGACATGGCCCGGACAGAGGGCGATCGAGCGCCCCGGGAGGCAGGTTCCTCGCGCTCTCCGCCGCCCCCCCCCGGGACCAAACCGGCTCTCCCCCTCCGTCCGACGCGGCAGCCTGCAACACAAGAGAGAGAGAGAAAATTAGGCACACTATTCTGGCATGTACCACCCCCATGCCCCCTCGGCCCGCTGCCCCTCGGCCCGGGCCCGAGCCGCCTGTTCGGCCCGCAGCTGCCGGCTCAGCCGCCTGATCGTCGCCTTATCCCGGCGCCGGTCCTGCGCGGCCCACCACAGTTCGGCTCTCAGCCGCTGGTTCTCTGCCCGCCATGGCCCCTCGCCTGCGTGCCGGGCGTGGGCGGGGTCCCCCCACGCGGCCCGCTGGTGGTCCCATGGCCCGGTCGTCTGCCGCCGGGCGAGGGCGACCAGCCGGTCCCTCTCCCGGCACCGCCGCCACCATCTCCGCCTTGTGGTGCAGGGGTCCTTGACCCGTACCCCCTGGTCCACCTCCATGACGTGGCAGTCCGCCTGCCGGTGCCCCGGCTCTCCGCAAGTCCAGCACACGGGCCCCGCCAGCCGCGGGGCCCCCCCGGCTTCCGGCCCGGTGTCCGGGTCTCTCCCGGGGTTGGCTGCCAGCTCCAGCGGGCCGGGTCCTCGGGCCGGCCACCAGACGTCGTGGGTCCCGATGATCCTCTGCGTCGCCGTCTCGTCCCACGCCGCGTCCTCCGGCGGCGCCCTCCGCTGCCTCCTCCGTCGCTCAGCTCTCCTCTCCGGGCCTCGCTCCGCTGGAGGCGGGGACCGCCTCGTCCGGGACGCCGGCGTCTTGGCGGCCGGCGGGGCCGCTGCCTTCCGGCGCGTCCGTGTCGGCTCCGCCGTTTCGGCCGGCGCCGTCGCCCCAGCCCGGGTGGGCTCCTCGGTGGCCACCTTCACGTCCCGCCGCGTCGGGGGGTCCGGTTGCCTCGCCGCGTCGTCGGTCTGGGTGGCTGCCTCGGCCCGGGTCTGCTCATCGGGGCCCACCGCCGCGTCCCTCCGCGTCGGTCGGGCCTGCCGCTCGGCCGCGTCGTCGGTCTGGGTAGCCGCCTCACGCCGCGCTCCCGGGCCAGTCTGGGCGCCCTTCTCCTTCCGGAGCACCCGGTCTGTCTGCGCCCCCGTTGCCTTCCGCGGTGCCGGCCGGTGTGGGATCACCGGCTCCCAGGGCGACTCCTCCGCCCCTCCCACGGCGCCGTAGTCCTCCGCCGTCGCAGCCGCCCCGCTTCCGCGGTTTTTCCGGGCTCTCGCCCGCCGCCCCTCCGGGACCGGCTCCGGCCCAAGCGCCCCCACGGCGCCCACCATTCGGCCTCGTTCGGCTGCCGTGTGCTCCGCCGCCCGCCGCTCGAAGTACTCTCGCCACTCGTCACGCGTGCGGTACGGCGCTGGCTTCCCCATCACCGCCTCCGGGGTCCTGTCAGGCCCCACGTTGGGCTCCACTGTAGCAGTGGAGGGAACCACACACACCGAGAACACGTCTCTCACAGGTTTCATCACCTCTTTATTCGGGGTTTCACACACACACCGGGCATCACCCTTTTCTCTTCCTCTCCCGACTGACTACCCAGCCGGGCTTAAATAGCCTGGCCCACTCGTCAGAATCAGCTGTGGCTAATAAGCCACAGCTGATTCGAGTGCTTTCTCCCTTCCCTCTCTCCCGTCGCAGGTGCGCTAACCACGCCCCCGCCCACAAATACTATGTACATTCCAACTAACTAAGAAAGATACTCACCACAGGGCATCGCCTCCCATCACCTTGCCACCGTTCTTTCTGGCCTGAGTCTTTTAGCGTAAACGTGTGTCCCACGTTGATGACGTGTCACCACCGGGGTCCCATAATGTCCTTTCGACGGTGGTGACACGTCCTCAATGTGGGACACACCTTGCCCGTATAGGACCTGGGCCAGAAAGCCGGCCAGGTGATGGGAGGCGATGGCCATCAGTTTGCTGGCACATATATATTATTGATTATGAGTATCTAGCTATCACCTGAATTGATCTACTTACAACTGAGGTGGCGCGCGGCGGTCTCAGGACCTATAGCTAGTGACTAGCTTGCTAGCTAGCTGGCAGTGACTAGATACTCATAATCCATAATGTGTACGTGCCAGCGAACTATGAAAAATACTCACCCCTTGTGCCACTGACGGGCTTTGCCCCCATCATCATCATGTTCTTTATACCTTTTCTGTTGAGAAGATAACTGAGACCTGTGTTAGCTTTGAGTCACTGCTGGCCTTTCAATGTAATTTGACATGCTTTGTAAGGCATAGATAGTCCTCACTTTAGATGAGGTCACACAAAATACTTAACTAATACTTAACTAACGACTAGTAACCACATGAATTAATCATGAATTGCAGTATTAAAACACATTTTTAGAGCACATGTTAACATAGTAGCTAACCATTAATGCATATCTAAATCACCATGAATAAAATACATTTAAACATTTGTTTATCATTTACTAACACTTTATTCATTATCTCATTAATCATCTATTAGTTCTTAATAATTGGTTTGTAATATATATATTACTTAATTTATAAATGGGTAATCCATCTTTATAAAGTATGAAAACCCAATCATGAAACGCATAACAGTCAAGCTTATTAATCAAGAATAAAAATGTATAACTGTGTTCATGAATTACATACTAATGAGTGTTAATGTTGAAACAATGCTTTAAAAATTATGAATTAAGTATTTACTCTAATGCTAAATAGCGTGTAGTTATTATAAAGTGTTACCATACTTTTCTTTTTCAATATATTTCTTCTATATTTGGACACTTGATACCACTACGGTAACGTGCCGTTAACCTCTCGTAGGAGCCTTATAAGTTGTCCAGCTGCAACAATAACCTATAGTCCCCAAATCACCCATCTTCGAGAGTTAGCAGCCACAATGTTGCGTCTCCAATCAGTAGTTTAGCTGTGAGGCTGTCAGCTGTGTGTCTGCGTGGTTCGTGGTGTACTGCAGTGTATAGCGAGCCTGGCGTAACGTTAGCTACTCACCGGGCGAGGGAGAGCGGGTGTGTGGTGATGAGTATGGGCCAGCAGTAATGTTACAGCAGTGACTGTGGCAGTGCACCGTGTGTACAGTTTATTTGTCAGTGAATACATGCTACAACTCCTACAGGCCCGTGAGGGGACCCAAGCCTGCTTCCTGTGACTTGCTTATCAGCCAGCTGCTGATTAAAGGGAAGGCGGTTAGTCCGATGTGAGCAACAGCTCCGGTGCACTGGAGGTGGGCTGACCTTCAAGGTGGACCAGCTTCTTTCCTGTATGTGACGAGCTGCTCATCTGAGTTTTGCTCAGTTTTTCTATTGACTGAAATGGTTAGAGGGACAGTGTGTAACATTTAGAGTGGTTTATTGGCAGATATTGAATACAATATACTAGGGAAGCACCGATACCGATACCGTTACCGGTATCGGTATCGGGGCCGATACTGCGTTAAAATACTCGTACTCGTATTCGTTTTCAATTGTCGATACCAAGAACCGATACCACTCAACAGTATTTCACTACAACAAACTGGTCGCGCTTTGTGGAGAAAAAGATTTGTTGTCCTACCTGACTTCAACGTCTAGGGCAGGGGTCGGACACCCGTGATCCAGAGCCGCATACGGCTCTTTCGTCGCTCTCTTGCAGCTCTTGCAGCAAGGTGTGTAGAGTAATGTGCGTCGCGTTCACACAGTAAAAAATGACTGCCGTCATGCCGGTGTAAATCAAACTGTTGCTGATCCACCAGAAGTAGCGCTGGCAGCGGCCTCATTCAGACGCTGTTGTGCGGCTACGGATGATATTATTGTAGCCGAGTGTCTGTTGTGTGTCTATATTTGTAATTCTAATAAAATGAAAACACGCTGCAGGGTAACTTGAACCACTTTTTTATCTCCTTCACACACGTATATCCCACAATTCCACTCTTTTCCTTTCCGTTTCTCCCTCCACAATAAAAGCACCTGAAACATAACTTGGAACACAGCTTCCTATATAATTGCTCGATCCCTAATATTATCGCTTACATTATGAACCCGGACACGGGGGTGTTTTATGGTCCGACATTAGAGGGACTTCCACAAGACGTTTAAAGCTTGGGATAGCCTTCTGTTAATTTTGTACTATAGGCTTGACATAATCTGCAGAGGATAAAATAAAATCTGCCTCCAAATTAATTGCACTTTCATGGAGACCAAATCTAAGAAGTATCGGTATCGGTACTCGGTATCGGCAAGTACACAAATAAAAATACTCATACTCGTATCGGTTTGTAAAAAGTGGTATCGTTGCATCCCTACAATATACTATGTTTTACTAAGAAGAATTGTTATGTTTTCCTTAGAAAAAGCCATTTATATCTACATAGTAGGATGTCTTTCACGTAGTCTGCCATCTTGTTTCTACAGAACAGACAGCCTTTCACGTTTTGCGTTATCTGAAGTAAGGGATGCGCTCTGAGAACCGGTATTAAATAGGCCTCGGTGCTAAATAATTAAAGATTAAAGTATTGATAAGCCCCGACATTACTGGTGCTTTTTATTAGTACTTTTTCATGTTTTGATGTAATTTATTATCACACTGCAGCGTGCATTTGCTCTGCTCTCTCTGTCGGCCTGAGCTTCTACAAAACACACACATAGACTCAAACACCCACGAAGCGCAAGCAGATAAGCCGCCGTGCTGTTACTCCAGTTGATGGCAACTACGCTTGTTACTGTGCAATTTAGTCGGTGGAAACATGTACAAACCACTGCCACTATAACGTACATACTGTCCCTTTAAACGGTTTATCATATTAAACATCCAATACAAATAATTATATTCTGTTTGTATCTGGAAAACATTATTTGAGCTTGCTCTCTATGTGCCATAGGGGTCATTGCAATGCATTGTGTTTTGTAAAGGGCAACACGGGAAACAATTTTATAATCAAGGAGAGCAAATGATATTGGTGTTGTTGTTTCATTACTGGCCATTGGACTGACATGTGGCACAGCATATACGCTGTGCCTGGTACAACTGTCACGGGAGTACAGGTTTTAGGACCCAAATGCAACCACAAACAGTTAAAAGGGATTAACAGATGTTTATTGAAGGAGTTGTGGGTTGAACTGTGTGTGGGTCCCGTGGCCCGACACTGAAGGCTGGCAGAGAGGCAGGATGCTGACCGGTGTGGAGCCCGTGGTCCGACACTGAAGACTGGCCTGGCAGAGAGGCAGGATGCTGACCGGTGTGGAGCCGTGGTCCGACACTGAAGGCTGGCAGAGAGGCAGGATGCTGACCGGTGTGGAGCCGTGGTCCGACACTGAAGGCTGGCAGAGAGGCAGGATGCTGACCGGTGTGGAGCCGTGGTCCGACACTGAAGGCTGGGAGGCTGGGAAGGGGCGCAGAGGACAAACAACAGAAGACAAACAGCAGAGACAAACAACAGACCGACACTGAGGCCTGCAGACGCAGGGCAGATATAGTCCCCTGATCAAGATTGGCCGCAGCTGCGTGCCAATCAGGGATGTGGCCGTGGGAGGTGTGTGGAGGCGGGACAGAAAACACCGTCACCGGGTCAGACAGGGATCCTGACAACAACATGTTTAATGGTATAACATTGTGATTGTCACCATAGCATTATGTGTCATGCATTGATGCAGAGAGCAATAGATTAGAAGTAGTGTGAATACAATCACTGACAGGTATACAGAGCTATGCTAAAACTAAATGTAATTATTGTAATAGCTGCTTTTTGTTTCATGGTCCTGGTATTAGGCATGCCGGCTCACTGTCACGTCATGGCGTGCTAGGGAACTTGAATAGAACAGAACCATTGTTAATATTATTATTCACAAGTGAAAATATCTGCTGTGAAAAAAAGCCTATATAAAATAAAAAAGAGGCACCCGCTGACCTGTGCAAGTGTTTTGAAATGCCCCCTCTCAAATCATTGCTGTTAATGACATTCATGGTTGTGTGCCTCCAGACGGGTATAAAGCATGCATCATAAATGAACTGCCTACAACCTGTTTGGACTCGCCATCCCACTGAGCTATCCATTACCACCAGTAGCTCCTTTGGACACTAAAGAGTATCAATGTAAAAATCTGTGTCCAAATGGTCCAGACATTTTTTACTGTTTATTTTGCTAGATGTGTTTTGCTCAAAAGCAAACCAATTTCCAGGTAGTATCAATATTTACCACACACAAATAGTAGGACTATTGTTGCTCAAAGTTAGCAAAGTAAGCTACTGTTCCTTTAAGATAAGACAATTTATGATAATTAAGTTAACTATAAGGTAACACAGCTTGTGTTCCTGGCAGGCCCAACACAAGGGTATACCGATGTAAAAATGTAACGGCCAAAGATGACTTGCACAACACTGAAAACCGCTTATTGAGGACCTGCCCTGCCAAAAATTTTAATTTGGTATCTGCATCATGAGAAGGGAACCAGACAGGTTATTCCTGTTCTATATATCTAATAAAAATGTTATCCTCATTTACCAGTATATATTAAAATTACTATCACAAGGGGTAAATAAATCCATATCGATATATATATATATATATATATATATATATATATATGTATATTGCTAAATGCCTAAATCAAACTATTATATTTTAATGCTGGCCTATGCAACTGACTAATTTCTCTATATGGGATTTATTGTACTTAATTTTTAGTCCGTTAATTTATTCTCTTCATTTTGTGAAATCCATGTTCAGCAGTGCCCCATTTTCCCCCTCGTGCTTCTTCTGTCTTAGCAGATATTAGGCGAGGGATAGGTTCAAGGTTTCTGTTTAGATCGACTCCGCTTTTGTCATGAGGCAAAGTAAAAATCACTCCAATGCAGTTGAACAAACTTCTGGAGCACAGCGACGGAGAGCACAGAGAGAGACTGTGGCTTAATTTTACTTATTAACAAGAGAAAAAACAAACAAAAGACAAGGAACTAAAGAGTGAGATAGTGAGGGGAAACCTTATATTAAATGAAATACGGTGAAAGATAAAGATGAGAGAGATCTGAACACTTTGTGTGTGCTAAGGTCTGTCGGGTTGGTTAGGTGGCTGTGGTGTGTGTGTCGGTGTGTGTGTGTGTGTGCGTGTGTGTTTGTGGATGTTGGTGAATATGTGTGTGATATGTGCACTGTGTAGAAAAGCAATCACACAAACAAATTAATTAGTCTACCCCCAGCAAAGGGGTT
Source organism: Cottus gobio (assembly GCA_023566465.1). Taxonomy (NCBI): domain Eukaryota; kingdom Metazoa; phylum Chordata; class Actinopteri; order Perciformes; family Cottidae; genus Cottus; species Cottus gobio. The sequence continues at coordinate 3,447,447 of CM042222.1, forward strand.
TGATAAATTGAGCTGCTCATCTCTTCCACCACCTCCCCCTTCCCTCCCTCATTCTCTCTTTCCCCCTCTCACATCCCTTTTTTTCCTTGTCCTGGTCTCTTCTTTGCAATAAACATCTCATTAAGTTGTCCCACAATTAATTGTATTTGTTCATTGTCTGGCTTTTCCTTGCTTTCCTGTTTTGCATCGTCTGTCTCATCGCACGTTTTGTTTACATCATTGCATCCCCCCATCCCACACACACACACACACACACACACACACACACACACACACACACACACACACACACACACACACACACACACACAGATAGTCTTGTGTTTAAGCCTACAGGAAGCCCCGTAGTACTCCCAGAACATAGAGGCTTATTCTCAGTCTGAGTGGCTTATTTAGGCCTCCGTGCCACAGAGCTATACTCCGCCTGCATTTAGATTAAGTAATGTGTTTTAATTATTCATATTTCATGTTTTTATTAGACCACTTAACTGCAATATTATTCCCCCAGTTTGTCAATGGGCTCTCTACATACCCATTGCCAGGAACAGGATAGAGCAACTTTAACAACAGAAATGTGCAACGGACACACAAAATGTATTCATGAGTTATTTTCCCTGTGCGGGCGCTGGGGGCTGGAATGACGACTGTGTCTCTATTCAATTATCACACTCGCGCACGCACACACGCGCACACACACACACACAGAGGCGTTAAGCAGTGTGCACTCATTAAACACTCTCATTATACACAGGAGGAGATCCCTGCAGGTGCAGTTTACCAGAGTTTAGTTCATTTCCTGCTCCTCCTCCTCCTCCTCCTCCTCCTCCTCCTCCTCCTCCTCCTCCTCCTCCTCCTCTTCCTCTTCCACATCTCTTTCTCTCTCCTGCTCTGTCATCTTCCGGCATTATTTACTTCACAAACCCAAAACTTAACCACACGGGAGGGGTGTCATTGTGTGTCCGGTGTGGGGGAGCGGGGCTTTCTGACCCCTCCACTTAAGAGGTGCACATTCAAAACTTCGGAATTTGTCAATGAGTCTGGTGACCGTGCTGCAGGTGTATTCATATTTTATAAACCACATTGGACATAATATAAAGCTAGCATCAGATCTTTATCGCTACTTATTTATTCTGTTTTGCACCTCTCAATGCTGCTGCCATCTAATTTAAAGGCCTTTCCCCTGGTAGCAACGTGATTATTCACTATGATTCATATGCTAAAGGGAGAGAGTGTCTGAATGGCTGTTGAGCGGTATTATTTTAGGCGGCTGAATGTTTCTTTGTGGCAAACCTCTCATTTTCTCTGCATGCTCATAGGCTTTCATACTTCTCTGATTGACATGCACACAAAAAAGCCCTTTATACCTGACCCATTACAACTTCAGATGAGCCTGTTCAGGAAGCGTTAGGCCATTCTCTGTGTGCAAATGCATGCATATGTGCGTACGTTTGAGGATGTGATAATAAGGACAGAGAGCACTCGCAGCTGGTGGTGCTGTTCAAATAGTTTCACTGGACTGTGGCTACCTGAGCGCAGATAGTTCTATTGTCTGTGCTCCGGCAAAATGTGCCTTTCATGTTTTATAATCTTAGTCACAGCTTTGTCCCTCCCGAGGAGAGGAGATTTTATGACCTTGAGAGTAAGGAAATTAAATTAGCAGAAAGTTATGAATGTATAAAGTATATGTAGAGTGATGAGTACAACAGTCCAGTATGTTTTACTCTGAATAAAATACGAATTATGAGTGACAGGCTTCGGTGAGATTTTATTTTTTATTTTCAGGTTTTAGCTCTACATTAATTCCATGCATACCATGCGTCACTCCATTTAGTAAAAAAAAAAAAAAAAAAAGGAGTGAGTGCCTGGAACATCTTTGTACTCCTACAGAGGAAAAGAAACTGTCACATTCAAAATTTAGAGAAGAGTCCATGCCAGATGTTTTAATTAATTTACTGTAATTCATTCATCACTGTCCTGGCTTTTGTTCCTTTGCAAAGTGAAGAAATAATCCATTTGTCTCTGGTGTGCAGCAGCACTGCAGTCCTTCTGACCTACTTTCCTTTTCTTTTTCCACTCCCTGCTGCCATCTTCTTTCTTCAGCAATGATAAAATAAGTTTGGCATTGTTTTTGCTCCGTGGCGTCTCTTTCACCAGGTCAGTGAAACTAAATTTAATTAATACAACGTTTATGTTTACCTCAGCTCTAGCCATAAATTTGTCACTCAAAAAATAATAATAAAAAAAAGTATTAGTTACTATTTCATATAGTAGAATACACTGATTCTTAAAAGTTTCATTTTTTTAGTACCAAGGATTTTTCTGTGAAAGTTATTTCTAACAAAGACAGACTATTTCCACTTATTTAAAATGTTCAGTACTATTTGCAGGTATATTACATCTGTTAATCTCTTGTTCTTTTGTGTCCATATACATACATGAAGTGACAAGTGCAGCTCTATTGACTCTCAAGTACAGGGAGTCAAACAGTTACTTGGGATCGGAGGGGGAAAAATAATCTAAAATAGGAGTTTTTTAGTGAGAAATGTTACATTAAGTATCAGTTCACCTCCTCTCTCACTGTCAGTTTGTCAAATCCTCTCTCCCTGAGCTTGTTGTCACCTATAACTAATTCCTCACCTCGCCTGTCTCCCTCGTCTTTGTATCATCTAATTCAGCAAAACTGGATCGAAACTTCTCTGCAGGAAGGCTCAGGATGTCAGCTGGCATAAAACCCTTGTTCCACAAAAGCTAACCCCCCCCGACCCTTTAGGTTCAAAGCAACAGACGCACTTCACATGACGCAATCATTTTGCATTGATTGTTCCAATTCTCACTTGCATTCAGCTGTTTTTGTTCAGTGAGAGATAACATTCAGGGAGTGTGTGATTGTGAGTGTGTGTTTGCAGAGAGGTGGGAGTTGAGGAGGCAGCATCCCACCAGGGTTTGGATTCTTAAATATGCCTCCCTTGCTTTTGTTAAATGTGATGCAATAGTGATGCAGGGATGTCTGTCTGTGTGTGTGTGTCACACAATGAATGAGCGAGTAGTTGGGAGTCAGTGTTGAGTCTGTGTTTAAGGCTATTTTTCAAGCTGGAGGAAATTATAGGATCTCTATTGATGAGAGAGGGAAAGCCCTCCCCTCTCAATCATGCCATCTCTCAGTGTGTGTGTGTGTGTGTGTGTATGTGTGTGTTAATAAGAGCATGTGTACATGCACATAGATGTGTTTTGCACATGTGCATGTGAGTGTGTGAGTGGCAGGGCTGCTATCTGTGCCATCACACGTGGATGTGTGTTTTAATAGAGAATGCCCCATGCTGCCACTGCCTTTGTTTGCCAAGGACATACATATGCATGAAGCCCATGTGTTTTGTGTGTGTATGTGTGTGCATGTGTGTGCATGGGGGGGTTTACTAATTACGAGATTTCTATCATGAATATGTATGGCCGCATCCTTTATTATGGGATTGGCTTAAACACATCACACAGGCGGACGAGTGGCAGAGAGAGGAGGGGGACGGGGGGACGCCTCTTCAGATTTTTTTTTAAAAGGGGAGGTTTTCTGCTGCCATTGATTTGAACCTTCAACTTCCACTGTGCTGTTTTTTTTCAGCAAGTATAATATTCATGTTTTCCAACTATCCCACATATATAACCACCATGTCCTCTTATTAGGTTAACATTGTATTACCAACCAAATGACAAAACAAAGTAGAACTGGGATTTATTTTCTTCCTTGTGATAAATTCCAGGGTTCCACATTGTTATGCCATTATTCTTTTCTCAAAAAAACCTGTATGAGCTTAATGGTTGTAACATCTTTGGTAGGGAGGAACCCTTTGAACATTGTATCTGCTAACTAACAAGTGTGTCATATTTAAGATGCCTCTGTTATTACAGGCATAATACACTACTTGTTGTTTTACCATTGTTCCTGACCCTGAAAAGAATGAGAGCTTTACCACATTGGGTTAAATTCTGCATTAATAAAGCAAAGTAAACACAAAACAGTGATAAGCTCACACAGTGGTGGAAGTACTAAGATCCTGAAAAAGTAATAATGTCACAGGGGAAATACTCCCTGACAGGAACAAAACCTGCATTCCAAAGTTTAATGAATTTAAATGCAAAAAAGTTATTTTTGTCCATTACATTATTGGATAATTACTACGGATGAATTAACATGCTGAGGTTTGAATTGTGTGGTAAGATACAGCTAATTTAAAGTACTTAATACTTTTGGGCATTGCTGGATTACCGACTGGGCCATGAGGTCATCTGACCCGCAGCCCCAGACCATGAATGTATCCAGACATCTGGAGACAGCGTTGGAGGCGGGGCCGGGTTCATTCCAATGTAAGTTCCACATGAAGTCAAAATGGCCCGGATCTTCACTGCGTCTGCTCCCGTGGACCCATGTAGCAAGAACAACACCTTTAACTCCGCCTCCCAGCCGATCGGTCTCGGGCACATCCACATTCACGGTGGAAGGAAAATAACTCTTCGGTTATTAGTGCTTAGATTATTTGTTTTTGATAAATTGAAAGATTTTGTAGTATTATCTAATGACAAATGTATTGTTTATTCCCCAAAACTATTTTTTAACTATTTATTTACCCCCCAAAAATATAAAAACGTGTCTGGTCAATATTGACGTTTTAGTCAATCATCTCTTGAAAAGCAAATGTATTTGTCAGATACCAGATCAGATCTCAAGTTAAAAAGGATTGCTGCAACACAGATTTGTTTAATCACTGTATGACAGCGGCATTGTTCTCTATTTACTCAAGGACTTGACTTAAACATGGAACGATGCCATCTCAATGGCATCACGTGGCCACTATGGATTTTGGATTTCGATGGATTTGGCCTTTTGTTCGGCCCCATCTTGTTTTTTTTGGAGCCACAAGTGACAGTATTTGGATGAGAGGGTGGAACTGGGGAGGGATACACATTGTTACACGTCTATGCTAAGTCCACATCTTGTATACAGCCTATTGTCCTGCATTATACCACTCTTTGTGGCTTCCTCTTATAGAGGAACTATTTGTCAAAATCTTGTTTTATAACTAGTTAACACTGTAATGGATAGTACCAGATAGTACCACAGCAAAGTAGCAGTGGTTGCTCCCTGGGTCCAGGGGCCAACAAGAAATATTTTCGCCAGGAGTTCTTTGAAATATGAATTCAGCCATGCCATTGAGAATGTCAAACTATACAAATTCATCATATTTTTTTGATATGTTTTGAATAAAAACAATCTTGATCGCGAAATAACTAGCTTTCAAAAATATTTATTAGGATAAAAAATACAATACTACCCTCTTAAAAGTAGTTATGACATATAAAGAAACATTAAAATTCCCAGTGAAGCTTCTTTAGCTTTTGTAATGTTTGACTTCCTCAGTGAAATAGAATATTTAAGCGGTGTACAATTTGTTATTGGCCCACTAGAAAGTGTAAAGTGTGGCACATTACAGAGCTGCAGAGGGCTGTGGCTCCACACACACCTCCCTTCCCACTGAACGTGGCAGATTGATTGATGGGTGGCTGTCGTGGTATTATTACTTGAAACAGGTTGGCACCATCTTATGTAAGCACACTTCACATTTAGCTCTACAAAAAAGAGGATTGATTGAGTAAAATACCAACAAATGTTTTTCTTTTGCATACATTGTTATTTTTGTGTGATCTAAAAGGGTTAAAAAAAACATTTTTCATTTCATCTGACTTTAAAAGTAAATACACAAAATTGTACAATAATTAAGTGGAGGCTCGCTGGTTCGAGTCCCTGCAGGGTGTGGACTGGTGGCTGGAGAGCTGCAAGTGTAAAAATGACAACAGCATGTAAATTTCCCTTCTGCGATCAATAAAACATTGTCATAACCCGGCTCTTTAGGCCATGACAAATACGGCGCAGACAACAGCTGAGGGTAACTTAAGGTGTTTATTCATAACAAGAGTAGTTACCTTCATGGAGTGTGGCCGTCAGTGGTATCAGTCGTGTCAAGGTGTGTGCGTGTGTAATGGAGTGTAGGTGTTGTCAGCGGAAGCACAAACAAGATCACCGGAAACAACGGCCGGAGATCACTCCGCAATCGTCCGAGAGGAAAACCTGCGCCCCAAAGCAACGCTACCGCAGGGCTTTTATTCCGTCCACCTTCCTGGACCAGGTGTGCCGCATCACGCCACATGCTCCCTAGGGACAACAGCATACATGCAGTGATTAGGGACAGGGACCGTCACACCCCCCCCCCTTAAAGTCGGTGTCCCACGGGATCACCGGCATCAATGCAACGGTGCCCGTGACAACGCATCCGCAATAACATTGTCCTTTCCCTTAATGTGCTTAATGTCAAGGTTGTAAACCTGCAGGAACAATGACCATCTTGTCAGCCTCTGATTCGGGCACCTGATGGAATGCAAAAAGGTCAAAGGATTGTGATCCGTATACACCACAATTCGCCCCCCTGTTCCTACATACACGTTAAAATGCTGCAGGGCCCAAATAAGCGCCAAAGCCTCCTTCTCAATAACCGACTAATTTCCCTGGTACCTGTTAAACTTCTTTGAGAAAAAACTGACTGGCCTCACCAATCCTTGGTCGTCGTCCTGAAGTAAGACAGCACCCGCTCCCACCTGGCTGGCATCCACTTGGAGCATAAACGCTCTATCAAAACAAGGAGCGGCTAGCACGGGAGACGAGCATAACAGAGACTTCACATTACCAAACGCTCCCTGACATTCAGACGACCACACATACTTCACCTTGGCCTTGAGCAGTTCTGTGAGAGGAAACACAATAGTTGAAAAGTTTTTACAAAAACTCCTGTAGTACCCCACTAAACCCAAAAACCTTTGCAACTCCTTCTTTGTCATGGGTTGTGGATATCCGGCTATCGCCATGACCTTGGCCTGCACTGGGGCTACACGGCCCTGTCCTACTACCCGACCGAGGTATGTCACTGTAGCCTTAGCAAAGTCACATTTGGCCAAATTAATGGTCAGCCGCGCTTCAGCCAAACGGTCGAACAGTGCGCGGACACGCTGCAGATGTGAATGCCAAGTATCGCTGTAAATGACCAAATCATCCAGATAAACCGCACAACCCTTTAAGCCGGAAACAACACGATTCATCAACCGCTGAAATGTTGCGGGGGCATTCTTCAACCCAAAAGGCATCACTTTATAGGAATAAAGACCCGATGGTGTGATAAACGCAGCAATTTCCTGCGCACGCTTCGACAAAGGAACTTGCCAATACCCTTTAAGCAAATCAAATTTGCTCACAAATTTCGCCGACCCCACCTGATCAATACAATCATCCATACGCGGCAAAGGAAATGAATCAGACTTCGTCACGGAATTCACTTTTCTCATGTCGTACAGAATCTAGGTGTTCCATCCTGCTTGGGCACCAAAATACATGGAGACGCCCAACTAGATAATGTAGGTACCGCAATGTTATTTTGGAGCATGTACTCGACCTCTGCATCCAAATACCCACGTTTAACTGGCGGCATACGGTAGAAGTGCTGCTTAATCGGCTGAGCCTCCCCAACATCAATATCATGCTCCGCCCACTCAGTTTGTGAAGGAACATCACCAAACAAACACGGATACTTGTGTACCAACGCAGACATCTCTTCACGTTTTGCCTCTGGCAGATGAGCCAGCAACCTGTCCAAATTAACCAGTGACTCTGAATTCTTCAAACGGCCATACAGGAGACTGTCATCAGGCTCCGGCACCCCATCTCCCTCCTGCACCAAACCCTCCGAAGCCACCGCCAGAACCGGATGAACACCATCCCCCGCCTCCTGACCCACGTCAGTGTTCACCACACGCCCGTAATATGGTCTCAGGAGATTTATATGGCAAAGACGCTTGACCTTCCTACGTTCCGGCGTCGCAATGACATAATTCAACTCCGACCTTTTCTCAGTGACTGTGTATGGACCTGTGTACTTAGCCTGAAATGGCGAACCAACAATAGGCATAAGCGCTAGCACCTGGTCTCCCGGACTGAACTCATGTCGCTCTGTACGTCGGTCATACAACTTCTTCATTTTAACCTGCGACCCCGACAACCTTTCCTGTGCCATACTTCCAGCCACCAACAAACAATGTCTAAACCCATTCACATAGTCCACTAGTCTTACTGGCAACTTAGTATCCACACAGCCATCCTTCAGTACTGCCAAGGGACCGCGCACAGAATGTCCAAAGACCAACTCATTTGGGCTAAAACCTGTACTTTCCTGTACAGCCTCCCTCGCAGCCAACATCAACCATGGAAGCCCCTCTTCCCAGTCTCTATCCAGCTCTGTACAAAATCCACGCAGAAGAGACTTCAGGGTCTGGTGGAACCTTTCCAAGGCTCCTTGGCTTTGCGCATGATAAGCAGATGATTGGTTCTGTTTAATGCGCAACAACTTCAACACGTGCCCAAACATGTGTGACGAGAAGTTCGACCCTTGGTCACTCTGGACCACCTTAGGAATGCCAAATATAGAAATAAATTGTGACAATGCCTTCACCACAGCCTTCGTTGTGATTGACCTCAAAGGATAAGCAGCTGGGTACCTGGTGGTTTGACACATCACTGTGAGCAAATATTTACAACCAGACTTGGAACATGGCAACGGACCCACACAGTCCACAATAAGATACGTAAATGGTTCACTCATAGCTGGGATAGGCTGCAATGGCGCAGGCTTGATCTTCTGATTTGGTTTTCCCGTCAGCTGGCATACACGACATGTTTTAATGTATGCAGCCACATCCCTTTTGACACCTGGCCAAAAGAAATGCCTCAGAATGTTAAGGTATGTTTTCTGGACCCCAAAGTGTCCACACTTGTCATGTGCCACTTCCAAGACAAGAGGACGAAACTTAGTTGGCACCACCATTTGGAAAACATCATCTTTCACACAATCCTCACCCATGGGAACCCATTTTCTGAACAACACCTCATTCTGCAAGAAGTAGCCGTTAGCCGCACTATCCATCTCCGCAACAGACAAAGCTCGCTCAAACATTTCCTTCAACGACGAATCCCCACGTTGCTCTTCCACTACCTCAGTGTACGACAGTGACACAGGAAGCTCAGACAGAGATGGAACCTCCAACACCTTCTCCGCTGTGCCGTCGGATGACATCTCAGGGTCTGATTTGCTCATAGCGCGTGTAAATACACAGGATGAAAAAACCTCAGGCAACACTTTGGCACTCGTCAGACGCAGAATCAATGGGAAAACATGTGACCACCGGTGCGGGAGGAGTGTCAGTCCAAATTCTGCTACCAGCCAAGCCATTGCCCAAAATAAAATGTATACCTTCAATAGGCAACGCCGGACGCATACCCACCACTATCTCACCCTTAACCAGCTCACAGTCAAGCACCATCTTGTGCAAAGGAACAGGGAGAATCTTCAATCCCATCCCACGACTGAGAACACAGTCCCCAGTGTCAGTCTCCTCAGACAAAGGCAAAACAGAGTCCACCACATACGAATCATAGGCACCTGTATCCCTCAAGATTTTTACTGGGACCTTCACCTCACTTCCCAAAAGTGACACAAATCCACCCCGAATGAATGGAGCATACGCTGCCAAAACCTCCAGATCACAAGAGTGAGATGTAAGCTCCTCAGCAACACCGCCGTCCTCAACTGTAGCAACAAAGGCAGCAGGCCTAACATTAGTCCTCACATCCCTTAGCTTAGCCTGTAACATAGGACAATCTGCCTTCCAATGTCCTTCCTCCCGACAATAGTTACAGGTATTACTGCCACCTGTCCTAAAGTCCGGTCTAACCCCTCCCACCTTCCTTGAACTCATCTCCTGTGAAGTCGTATCAGAACCACTACCCCGCACACCCAAAACATTGCGAGCCCCCGAACACTCCCCGAAACTGCTCTTATGAAGCAACACATACTCATCCGCGTCAGCAGCCGTCGCGCTTCCTCGCTCAATGATATATGTCGCAATACGATCTGGAAGGACATTTTTAAACTGCTCCAAGACCATTACCTCACACAGATCTTCAAAAGTGGCTACATCAAGGGCGGTTAACCAGCGCTTAAAATGCGTTGCTAGGTCCCTTACCATCTCCACATACGTCTGACCCATTTTCCTCTCTAAGGTCCTAAAACGCTGGCGATAGGCCTCCGGCACCAGCTCATACACCTTAAGCACCGCCGCCTTTATCTTCGAATAACTAGAGCTGTCCTCCAGACTCAAAGAGGAATAAGCTTCCTGTGCCTTCCCTGAAAGGACACACTGAAGCATAAGAGCACAGTCTGCGTCGGGCCAGTCCCTAGCTTTAGCTACCCGCTCAAACAGCAAGAAGAAAGTATCTGGATCCCTTTCATTAAACGGTGGCAACCAGCGCAAATTACTAACATCAAAGCGATTCCCCCCAGGCCGGGACACCTGCTCCTCACCAGACAACTTGCCATCTTTGACCAGAGACAAACGAAATCGCTCCAGCTCTATCCTTGCCGTCTCTGACTCTTGGCGGATCCTCTCCACTTCTATCTGCTTTTTTATTTCCAACTCTTGTCTAGTCCTGTCATGCTCCATCTGCAACAGCAAAATCTCCTTCTGCTGCTCAAACGACAGTCCATGCGTTTGAAATGTTACAGGAGCAGGAGCTGCAAACAACTCCGGTTTACCCGCAGACATAATTCCTATCTCAACCAACTTCGATTTTATAGCCTTTTTAATGTTCTCCTTGATGCGTTTATCACCTTCAACCACCACTGAATAATGCCCTGCAATCAAGAGCAACTGCTCTTTTGTGCATGCATCCAAGGACTCCTGCGATGGAGCGTCAATGAACGCCTCCGACATCCCAGCTATTCACCACGACCCCCCATCGAGAAAAGAGACAAACAAAAACAAAAAACGATTACGCACACCGCTGAACCAGACAGACACCACAACGTGTACCCTTGCGCACAATGAGGAATACTCCTCAACACGGTTTGGAGTCTCCCCGCTACCTACAGAGCAACACCGCTAACTACGCTCATCCCTAATCTTCATGCAGCTACTTGTGGCGGGTATTTACGCACTGAAGACCGCTGGTTTAGCAGAGCGACTAGCAAGCTAGCAACTCTCCTGAAACCACGGCCATGCTCCCAAGCAAGCTTCAACCACGTTCGCCACAGCACTACACCAAAATAGCTCAACGAACCCAAAGAGAACGTCGCTACCGTCTACCAGGGAAAACTCCACCCCGCTCCTGATAGAACTACGCACCGAGCCACCCGCAGAGTCAGCCGGCCCCGTCGCAACACAACACAACAGCTCCTCCAAGACCGGATAAGAACAGACCAAAAAAAAAATATATATACATACATATATGAACGTCACTTAGCGCTATCCCAAAACCGCTGCCTTGACCAACTACTCACCTCACCCGAGCAGCTACGTTTCCCGGCGGCACAAGAAACAACGGAGCGCGCTGAACGCGCTCCCAACAAACTTGTAAGCAAAGGCGTATCCACTCTAACCTAAACCACCACACAAACGGGAAGATCCCGGACGAGCCCCCAATTTGTCATAACCCGGCTCTTTAGGCCATGACAAATACGGCGCAGACAACAGCTGAGGGTAACTTAAGGTGTTTATTCATAACAAGAGTAGTTACCTTCATGGAGTGTGGCCGTCAGTGGTATCAGTCGTGTCAAGGTGTGTGCGTGTGTAATGGAGTGTGGGTGTTGTCAGCGGAAGCACAAACAAGATCACCGGAAACAACGGCCGGAGATCACTCCGCAATCGTCCGAGAGGAAAACCTGCGCCCCAAAGCAACGCTACCGCAGGGCTTTTATTCCGTCCACCTTCCTGGACCAGGTGTGCCGCATCACGCCACATGCTCCCTAGGGACAACAGCATACATGCAGTGATTAGGGACAGGGACCGTCACAACATATCTTCTTCTTCTTCTTTGTTAACATGCCACTTCATCGGCGTCTTTCTTTCCCCTTTGCCTCATCTCTCCTCGGCTCTTCTCCCTCTTTTTCACACAATGCACAAACGCTCCCAATTTAAACTTACACTCATGCGATCTGACATGTATACAAAATACCAGGCATTAAGTATTTTTCTGGCTTGTATTGTTTTTCCACATGGACAAACTCAATTACAAGAGCCCTGTCTTTTGCAGTGGAAACCTGTCCTTATGAGAGTTGGAAGGCAAACAAAAGAGCAGAGGAAGTGATAAGAGATGTTAACAGTGTACACAGAAGGTGACCCTATTGGTGGGGGAGGTTACTTTGACTTACTGTCACTGTTATCATGCTGCAGTGCTGATATTCAGCATCTGTTTCTGTGTAGCAGGCCTAAACAGGAGGCCGACTTGGATCAAGTGACAACTATTATCCACCTTTGCTTTATCTCACTTTTTGTCTCTTTTATTCTCTCCAAACACCTTCACTTTTGCTCTACCTCCATTCCACTCACCCCAAAACCCGGAAATCACACAATCAGAGGACTAGGAAAGCTGCTATCTCTCCCTCCCTTCCCTCCCTGCCTCCCCTGTGCTATACCTCTGACAATAGTCTGGCAATCTGAGCAGAGCAAGGGAAATAAAGCAGAAGGACAGGTTTTTAAAGAAGAGAGAATGTCAACTGTCAGTCTGGCTGTGACGTCGGAATCAGTGCAAGCCATCAAACTTCTATCCTGAGAGAGAAAAGAAAGAAAAAAAAAGCAGAAAAAAGAGGCCGTGTGTATTTAGCCAAGCTGTAAAAGAAAAGAAGGGGAAGGAAAAGGGCAGCGCGAGTGCATGCCAGCTAAAGAGGTTGGTCATCCTTACTGTGTTTGAGAGGGCAAGCTCATTTCTGCATGGGAACGGTCCTGAGGTCAGGGGGAGAGAGGGAGGGCCGAGCAGCTCCCCGGTGTTTGTGAGCGTTAACACAGACATCACAAGTTCCCAAAGTGAGAGAGGGCAGCGGGGTGCAGCAGGCCATGGAGCTGGAGAGAAAGAGAGGTTGCAGAACCGAGCAGAGGAGGAGAGGAAGAGAGGCGGCCGTGTTTGAAGAGAGCTGTTGAGATAAATCAGTATGTTTACGTTCCGGAGGAACAAAGTGTTCCGCTGGCAGAAGAGCACTCGACTGTCCGTTTCCCCTCTGACTGTTTGTACCGGACCTGTTCGTGTGTGTGCGCGTGCACGTGGCTAGTGGCAGCGCCAAGGCCAGCTCTTGTGCCATTCAGGTCTAGGTAGGTCAATATTTAGGGGATCTATCTAGGTGATACATATACATATATTAGTAGTCAATATATTTAGATGTTAACATAAAAAAGACTGAAACAACCATAAATGTCGGGGTCACTGAATCATACAGTTTTGTGTTTGTAATTGTGGGACTCTCTCTCTCTCTCTGTGTGTGTGTGTGTGTGTGTGTGTGTGTGTGAAGGTAGGTGTATGTACGTGCCAGAAACACAGAGCTAAACCATGATGCTTGTGTATTCATAAATATTTACTGTATATTCTGGAGGTTTGTGGATAGTCTGGGTGAAATTCATGAGGTCCTTGTGCTTTCTGTTCGGTGTCAGAAGTCTGTGTATGTTTATATAAAAGCACACTTTTAACAGTGTTCATGTGAATCTCATCCTGTAAATATTGAGGCTTTTTTTTAGCACTGTTTACAGTTTAAGGACTGGATATCAACCTAAAATATGAAAACAAAGTTTGTTTTTTTCTTCTTCCTCTGCTGCACAAACACATACACGATGTCTAATGATACCAAGCTCTACTGTTGAAAGCAGGACAGCATGAGACAGAAATGTGTCAGACTAATTTTAACAATGTTACAAGTGTCATTGTCCTAAATTACACTTTTTTCATCCTTAAAAGCCTGTTTGAGCTCACAGACAGCACAGTGTCAACAAGGCACTTATTACACCCGAGGTGCTGGAATAAACGCCACTGACTGCTGCCATTAGACAGGTTAACAGTGTCAACAATGTGGGAACTGATGACAAACACACATCCACAGAATATTGCATTACTGACATGCCCAGGCAGAGATTGTGAAGCAGAGCCAGGACTAAAAGCAGAGACTAAAACAGGACAGGGCAGACAGAAGCTGTAGCTGATAGCAGAACTTGAGCCTTATCTCCTCCCGAGTCTAACATGTGTGACACGGCCAAGTGGAACGCTGCTGCAGTAATGCACGATATCAAGCACCGAGACGGGAAAGGAAGCGTCTGTATGCATCCGTAGTGATTCCCTCTCTTCTTGCACCATCGTACCCATCCATTGTCCTTACATGTGGTTCGTCTATCAGTGTCCAAACTGCCCGGAGCAGAGACAGAAAAGGGGCGTGCGGGGTGCGATGGAGGGGCTCAAGCGCTCTTGCGTACAAGAGAGAGGAGAGTATGATAGCCATTCTGCTTTTATTATCTAGAATGTATCAACTTAATCACAGCTCCATTCTCCCCCAGTCCTCCCCTGGGCTCAGTGGGAGACACTGAAGGAAAATTGGAAAAGTATCGCTGGGCTGGAGGTAGAGAAGAGTGGAGATGGACAGAACAGGGAGGTGGGGGGGGGGGGGGGGGTGCAAAGAGTAATACCATAAAGAGAGGGGCAGAGAGACACCGAGGAGAGAGAACGAGAGAGAGGGGAAAGAGATAAACCTGTTAATTTTTCATGGCCAGCCGGTCGTAATCACAGTGTTCGCTGCCCTCAGAGCCTTTTGAGTTGGACGATTTGAGTGTGTGCATATGTGTGTGCGTGTGTGTGTGTGTGTGAAGGAGGAGAGACGGATCGGGCTTCATTACCAAGACTTAGGGGACCCCCCTCCAACACCCCCACCCCAACCCCTCACACTCCCCTGTGTCCCTGCCTGCCTGCCTGCCCAAAGTTATAATAGTCCCTATCATAAAGACACATTATCCTCTGATAGGAGACGGCACTGTCTTAAGGCTATAAAAACACTCAAACTTCATTTATTTGCCATATATGGCCTCAGATAGAACTAATGAACTAACGGGAAAGTGTCGGAGCAATCACAAAGAATCCCGGATAAAGTTTTTTTTTTAAAGTCACCAATTTGGAAATGATTTGACCACTGGCGCAAAATGTGAATGAGAGCTGCAGAGGATACATTGTCCTCCAACGCTGACAAGAGAGCCAAAGCTCCTCTGCAGCTTGAAAGCTGATGCATTCAAAGGTACCACTCTCTCTTCCCCTCGTCTGCTAAATGGATATTTTGGGTGTGAATAAACCTAAACCACAGAGAACTTACAGCGGACAGCGGTGTGTGTGAGATGAAAGATATGCCCTTTAGAGCGGGGCAGCGTCAGTGACATGAAATACCTGGCACCGTATAAACAACATTGTTCTGGAACATGAGCTCAGCTCAGTGCAGCACACACACACACACACACACACACACACACACACACACACACACACACACACACACACACACACACACACACACCCCGAGCAGGTTAATAATGACCATAATCACCCATCCCCAATACACACACACACACACACACACACACACACACACACACACACACACACACACACACACACACAAACACAGTTTGGCAGCACATGGCCATGTAAGGGGAAAACCACTGTGTGTGTTTACACTAAAACACTGCTTGTCTGAGTGGCTTTAGAGTCCAGGCGGAGCGGGCAGCCTTTTTAACAAGCCTTTAAAAAACAGGCAAACACGCATACACAGACACACAGCCTTCTTCTTCTTCTTCTTCTTCTTCTTCTTCTTCTTCTTCTTCTTCTTCTTCTTCTTCTTCTTCTTCTTCTTCTTCTTCTTCTTCTTCTTCTTCTTCTTCTTCTGTGAATAGTTCTGGATATGTTCTTGTTTATCTGATCAGGTTAAATAAAAGCCCATAAGTATAAATCATCACCTGTATGTTACACTTAAAATGTGTCCCAAAATAGGAAGTGTGTGCGAGCATGTGAGTGTTTGTTATGTGAGTGTCACTAAGCTGTGACTGCTGCTTACTTTGGTTCAGCCTGCTGCCTTTCTCCTTCAGTGTGTGTCTTCATTACAAGCACTTGCCTCTGTTTCATCCGCTGGGGGGAGTGTGTGTGTGTATATATATTTGCATGCTTGTGTGTGCATGTGTATGTGTGTGTGTATGTGTGTGTGTGTGTGTATGTGTGTATCTGCAAGTCAGAAAGGCAGCATTTGTTCTGTGAAGGCCTATAAACATCTGCGATCCCTTTTAAGGGATTGTTTAGATTAACGGAACGGGAAAATAAACGTTCTCAAAGAGGCCAGGCGCTCTTTACTGACAGAGATCTCCGCTACCAGCACAAAATGTGTGTGTGTGTGTGTGTGTGTGTGTGTGTGTGTGTGTGTGTGTGTGTGTGTGTGTGTGTGTGTGTGTGTGTGTGTGTGTGTTTTTGTTAGTTGAGCCTAAAATGACAGGTTCTTTTTTGGGAGCTGTTTGGGTGATCAGAGGGCTGTTTCTACATGAACCCTCTGTGACCTCTTTTATTGTTCATGTTCTTCTTTTGGTTCTTCTTCTTCTTCTTCTTCTTCCTCTTCTTTGCCCTTCTTTCTCCTAATCTACCCACTACCTCAGCACACTAAAACTCTCAGCATCTCACACGTTTCCTCCTTTTTCTTCTCCTAAAAGCATGGATGTTGATTCTACCCTAACCCCACCAGTTAATACCCACGATAACTCCTTCTCCCTCAGAAACCTCTCCCCGTCTCCTCTCTTTTCCATAATACTCCTCCGTATGCCGAGGAGTTGTTGTGTCTGGTTTGCAAGCAACATGTGGAATATATCAAAACCCTCTCTGCCTCGCTGTCATGCTCGCCCTCTCACTTATTCACACGAGCACGCGCACACACACACACACACACACACACACACACTCACACCCTGATGTAGTAGCGTAGCTCTGGTCTCCTTGAGAACGTCCAGCGTTAGGAAGTGGGGTGTCCGTCCAGCCGTGATTTAGGTCAGAGGGAAGCAGGGATGGGAGGCTTCTCTGCTCTATGTTTATTTGAAGCAGGAGCCATTACTGCTGTCTTTGGTCCGTATTTATACACAGACACAGAACAGACGCACGCTGATACAACCGAACTGTGCGCCTAGTTTTCTGTCTGTGCATAGCTGTGTGTGAGACTTAGAAAGAAAGGGCATGCGTATTATGTGACTCGGGAGGGAGACTTGTGTCTGTGTACAATGCGCAGTAAAAATAAACTTTGATGATTTGTGGTCTGGCCCTAATAGAGGAAGGGCCAGGACTTTTAGCGGGAACAGAGTGCAGGGGTGGGCCTCAATGCAGCAACATTACTACAGGGACTGCTGGCTTCACTCCAGTCCAGTCCCAACCCACTTGATTCACCTAATGAAAGACATCTAATCACTGAACTGGAGTAAAATAAGCAAGCAAGTCCATCTGCTGCATGGAGTATGAGTTAAGAGTTTGAAGCAGAGTGTGTGTGTGTGTGTGTGTGCGTGTGTGTGTGTGTGTGTGATGTCTGCATGTGCTCCGGGACTGTGCCAGCAGCCCGGCAGTGTAGAATCTGTGTAGTGTAAACTAGTCCCATGGCGTCTATTGCCTGTCTGCCATTACTGCCGGGTTGCCACAGCTTGTAAAAGCCTCGTTAACACAAAGACCTGCTCACATGTTAATTGGCTAATTGACTAATTAATTTTTGCATAAAGGCGTGCACGGGGAGAAAGGCTAGCTAATTGAAACTGACTATAGGTTTAATTACGTGAAGAAAAGGGGGAGGGAGTTGTGAAGGTGGGAGGCCCATTTATGTTGCTCTTTTTCACAGTATTTGTCTTATATGTTTTCTATCTCACCGTTAATATCTCCTCACTGCAATCTTCACATCTCACCTGTCACTTTTGTCTATGTACTGCTCTTTTATGAACAATTACCTTGCAACGAAGATGGTGAGTTATCCAAAACTGTCTGGTGTGGGTGTGTGTGTGTGTGTGTGTGTGAGAGTGAGAGAAATAGAGACACACAGGCGTTGGAGTGAGTAGAAGTGATGCCAAATAAAAGATAAAAGCATCAACCAAAAGTGCTTCTTATTTTCATAAACATTTTCCGGCTCGTCTTTCACCCCGTTTCTGAGAGCTGTTATAGAAGCCGCGTCATGCGGCTAACCATCTCCGGCCATCTGTTGCAGAGAGGGTTAGTGTGATCATGCCTTCGCATCAATAGTAATCTAAGTCCAATTATTGAACAATATGTAAAACGGACACACACATCGGGACGGGGACAGAGGAATGTACGAGTGAACGAATGTCTGTTAATTCAATTCCAATCCACCGCTCGCTAAAACACCACCACAAATTAAATCGGCCATGGGAGCAGACGGCTAACAAAGGAAATTAACAATGATGCTGCCTCTGTATTAGATCATATGGATTCGCTGCATGTTTGCTGCGTACGTGTATCTGCAGCCTCACGCCTCTGTACGCAGAGAGAGGGGGAAAAAGGCCAGTTTTAATCAAGAAATCCATTCCACTTTTCTAACCTCTCTTCGTTTCTTGCTCCCCTCCCTTCATGGCAGGCTTGCGTGGAAACAGAAGTGCTAAATTACCCTGGAGCAGTCAGACAAAAACATCTTGTTGGGTTCTAAATTGCTTTGCATGCATGTTAATTGGACAGAAATCCCTGCAGTGTATTTGGGGTTTTTGCGCGAGCATTTGTGTGTAACTGTGTGTGTGTCTCTGTACTGTATCTGTGTATGTACAGTATGTGTGCGTGTGTCTGTAAAGTGTGCGTGTGTTGGGAAGGACCAGTGAGCTATTATGGCTGCAACGCCTTGCAGAGATTTGGAGGTTATCTGTTTTTGTTGGTTAATTGTGAAGCTGATAGTATCGAGGGTCTGGGCCAATTCAAGTGGGCTTTCAGCCAAATTACCTCAGTAATCGTCTGTGTTCAAGTCCCTGGATGCTCTCACCAAGACAGAGCCTGGGAAGCCCTGAAGTTCAATGGAGAGGGGCAGATCTGACCCCAGCTTTAGACAGCTTACACTGTAATTGAAATGATATTTTTTTTTTCACGTCTTTATTGGATTGCTGACAAGATTTCACCCAAAATTCCATTTGTGGTCAATTTATCCTGTTTGTTTTTAATTAATGCAGGCGGCTAATGAACTCAGAGGGAATCTTAACCAAATGATCAGAATTTCCTCCATGTTCCCTCTCGTTATCTTTGAAGCAGTAGGCTTTGGAATTGGAGCATGAAATTGTTTGAAAGTAGGAAAGGAATTCACTTGGATGGAGTGCACAAACACTAGAGCCAATACAAGCAGAGGGGACATTGGATCCACTTTTCATCCACGATGGCAAGACATTTCATTGACTATGACTAAAGATTATTTGAGGTTATAACTACCGTATTGTGGCACAGACATGGGGGACTAATGAAATACACATAGTGTTATCAGAATATTGTTTTAATATGTTGTTTCATTTAATTCAAAAGTGGAGCACATTGCATTCAGGCGGTTTGGGTGCAGTGTGTTGATGTCTTGCTTATCGGTCTTCCTCTCTCTTTAGAACAGGGGTGTCAAACTCATTTTCACCGCGGGCCACTTCAGCATCATGGTCGCCCTCAAAGGGCCGGTTGTAACTGTAACACTGTATAAATTGAACTACTACCGAACATATTGTTAAATAACTGTCTTTGTATGGTTTATTCAAGTGTAACAATATTGTACATGCATATATATATATATATATATAAACCCACATTATTCTATCAAAGATCAAACTTAAAACAGAAGAAAATAACAAAGACAAAGATCAAACAATCGTTGTTATATTAACTTTGTTCAAAGCTTTTTTTGTCACAGTTGAGAAGGACATAACTAGCCAATAATAACATGCATGTGGTCTGGGGCAGTGGTTCTACTGGTCTGGCTGCACCATCACCCCTGAATGAACCGAGATCCAAAGCAAGGAACATGTTTAACTTCTCAAATGGATTTAATCAAAAGATGGTGCAGTTTGAGCCTGAAATGGTACAGAATCTCACATGCCAACACAAAAAAACTAGTTTGAAATATTCCCTTTTACACTCAATCAAAAAACCCAAAAGTGCATCTTAAGGACACAAAGTAATACAACACACATGATAAGTTTATAACTTCAGCCTTTTTTAACAGACTCAGCAGCGCTTTCATGCACAAACATAATAAAAAGGTCGGGAATGAAGTGAACTATCACAAATAGTGCGTGTGTAAACTCATGCAAGTGTGTTGTGAACGCAGTGAATAGACGCACTCTGCTGCATTCAAAATTCCCTTCAAAATAAAATCACAGGATTTTTATATTGCCCATGCAAAGGTCCGCAACCCACTGAAAACGAGTCCGCGACGAACCGAAAACGGGTCCGCGACCGACTGAAAACGGGTCCGCGACGAACCGAAAACGGATCCGCGACTGAAAACGGGTCCACGGTGGTGATCATGCCTTCCAAGCCGTCGCGGGCCACATAAAATGACGTGGCGGGCCACATCTGGCCCGCTGGCCTTGAGTTTGACACATGTGCTCTAGAAGATAAATCATTCCTCTGCTGTCCTTGTCAAACTAGAAAGTATTCCAGTCACTGAATGGGTGAATAAATTATTAGAATAAGTGAAGCTGTGTATTTTTTGAAATAGGAAATTCTGATAATTTGTCCAAAAGGCCTCAAATGATTCTTATCTTAGCTGTTATTATTCATGAAAGATTGAACATTTACAAATCTGACAGAAAAAAAAGTGATCAAGCAGATGACCCCTCGATGTGCTCATGACCCCTCTGACTGCAGACTATGTTTTCTTTCTGTCTTCTGTCACTGTGTTACTGCAAACTGTGGTAATGCATAATGTTTGAATATACTGTAGCGGCCTTCACTTCATATATTTATCCCAACTTGTGTGTTTGTGGGAGAGAAAGTGGAAGATGTGGTCAAAAAGCAGCACAGCAGATTGAGACCATAGAGTACAAAGTGGTATCAAAAAGGGGATGCCCTGTCACAACCTCCACGTAAACCCCTTCTTGACAGGAATAACAGTTAGTGTTACAAAAAGTCTCGGAGCGCACAAGGTGGAATCAAAATGTGCACGTCAAGGTTTATCCTATTGAGCCGCCAGTGAGCTCGGCAGGAAGCAGTAGGACTGAAATCCTTCAAATGATCTTTTCATGCGAAGAATACATTGTCGTCATCGTCTTCATGGTGTGCTATGCAGGACTGCAGGCCATGAATCCCCAGACAGTGACCTCATATCTCACCCCACACCCCCCAAACACACACATGAATAGTCACACAACCCACCCATACACATGTATGCCGCGCTCCTTTTTCGGTGGGATTCTTTTCTGCTTTTTTGTGTTCATTTCTTCTCTGTTTACTTCCACATCTGAGCCTGCATACAGCGTAGTGTTGGCGTGTGTGTGTGAGATAAAGAAAGACATGCACCCACACACACACCTCAGTTCTCAGACAAGGGAGACAAGACGCCATTGTTTTGTCAGTTTCAGTTTCTGCCTTTTCACTTTGCAGCTGAAGGTTGGAGGAATATTCTGCTGAACACACAAACAGAATGCGCAAAAGAGACAAACACACGCACACACCGAGCACGGTGAGAAGCTGTGAACATAAACACTTAACCCTGGAAAGATTCAATGATGGCGGATAAAAGAGTGATTTGTGTTCTGCTAAGGGGAAAATGAGTAATCCTATCATTCAGCGTGACATGCAACACAACACGCCGCATCAGTCACAGGCATACACACACTCTCACACACACACACACACGACACTAAACACTGCCTATCAGGATGATAAAGGCATGCCTCACCCACACAATAAAGCGTTTGATTTTTCTATTTTCCGTGTCATTCATTTTCTCTTTATGCTGTTGTAAACCTCGTCTCTCTCTCTTTCCCCCGCCGGCATCGCTCCTGACACAACAGCACATATTTGTGTATTCATGTAAATATCTCCGCTAATCTCTATAAATATATTTATGAGATTTAATACTTTTGGTACTGTAACACTATGCATGCTGAGCATCGGGTTTCACACCCTCATGAAGACAATCGCACATACACACTTACCCCCATACAGACACACACACACACATCTGCACTCAGCTCATTGGGTGCATACCAATCCCTTGGTCTTTCTTTCTTCCTGCCGGGGCATTAATTCCTGCCCATATTTCCATCTGATTATGGTCCGGTTATACCCGCAACTAATTGAACATTAAATATAAAGAAAGTTAATGAAAATGTCCTTTTTCCCCTCCAAACTAGGCCTGAGAACGCATCCATTAACACAAATTAATCTGGCCCTGGTGCGTGTTGCAGTGAGGAAGATATATGCACAGTTTGCTGCTCGCCTCTCCGACCAGAATTATGAGCCCTCTCTCGGAGCAGGACAGTTAAATAACAAAAGATGCGTTGTTCTCCCCCTTAGAGTATTCTGGTGAGCCATCCCCAGAGCTTCATATCTGGCTAAAAACAACGTGACAGTGATGCCTTGGCTCTCAGCTTGGAGATTTTTTGTTGTGAGGTTCTCCTCTTGCTCCTGCTGGCCCGTGCACGGACCACCAGCACCCTCCTGTCACTGGTGTGGACAGAAAACACTACGCAGTGAGGGCCTGAGCAGACTCCATTTTATTATCTGAGAATTAAAAAATGTATGAATGTATTGGACCGGTGTGAGAACTATACTACCAACAAGCATTACAGACAATTTCAAGTCCGCAAACTTAACTTGACGAATGTGTCATTTAGACTTTAGATGATGAGATCTTGCAACAAAAAAAAAAAAATATATATATATATATGTCACTCTATATCACATCTGAGGTTCTGAAATAAAAATACATCTTGGCAAGTTTGAATAACACTTAGAATGTATTGGCAGCATAACTGTGAATCTGCTATGAATTGAATTGTTTTCTAATGGGCTTGTTAGTTTTACTCCTTCTGTTCTTTTCCTTTCACAAGCGCTTCCTGTGCAAGAGGCTCTAACAGAGCCACAGACACCCACTGTGAGCACGGCCAACAGACAGACTGATGCACAAGGAAAAAGGAGGAAACAATGAATGGATGGATGCTTTCATTCTGATGAAAGGAATAAACGCTAAGGCATTTATTTTGTCTATTATCCCACTAAAAAGCCCTCTCCATTCCTGCCCCCCTCCCTTTTCTCCCCCAGGCCCGTCATATTAGCATCTCTCTTGGACAGCGAGGGGTTAACTAACCCGTTTAAGGGGAACCACAGAAAACAATACTCAGACCCCAAAAAGACAATGGCAGTGCCTTTCTCCTCCGTATTTGTAATTTAACATCAAAAGGCTCCTCTCCCAGCGACCTCTGAGAGCCAGCGTCTCTTTAATGAAGCGCCCCACCCCCCTTAATCACATTCAAATTGGTTAGTGTTCAGAAAATAGAAATATGTATTAGATAGCAATAAATTTTCATCATTGGCTAAGCCTGCTTCTTAATTGTCCTGTCCCAAGGCTTGGGAATTTCATTGTTCGTTAGGTGCTTAAGTCCCCCATCTCATTCAGTCTCTCTGACATTACTGCTGAGGGCTCTAATGCCCAACTAATTTGAATGGGGATTTACATGATAGAGCAGGGAGCATTAAAATGTGGAGGGAAGGGAAAAAAGGAAAAAGGGGGAAACGGCTTCTTTCACTTCAAAAGTCACTTTGTTCAAAGTCAAATGACAGTGTTTAAAGATGCTCTATCTCTCTCTCCTCAGGATTTTGGACAGCGGTGCCAAGTTTAATGGTTCGTTATCTTAGCCCCTCTCTGTCTTCCTCTCTCTCTCCTTACCTCCTTTTCTCTTTCTGCCGCCAACCATACGCTTTTGTTTAGTGGCACCATACTGTGTCAGAATATACATTGTTTTTGAGTGACTTTGAATCGCAAAACACTTCTGTCATACTCTATTATTCCTTTCCTCGTATTTTTGTTTCTCCGCGTGTCACTCAGTAGTATGCCATCGGGGATTTAGGAGGCTTATTGAATAGGCATGAACGTCCATATTTGTCGCATGCACTGTGTGTGTATGTGTGTGTGTTCAGTGTGGTTGTAATATTAGGTTAGGCTTATCGCTACTACATTCAATCCATTTTGCCATGTAACCCGTTCTGCCGGGTGTTATTGGCTGGCGGCTGAGCTCTCGCTGGGAGAAAAAAAATGCCTGGAATTGTTTTCTGTTTGTTCTGGAGGTATTTTGGATCAGAGGTAGATTTTGTGTGCGCTTGTGTAAATCTGTTTGTGTTCCTCCAAGTATGTCTATTTTGGATCAGTGTGAAATAGAAGCAGTGGCGATAAAGAGAATCAGATGTTTTTTGATGTGTGTGTGCGTGCGTGTGTGTGTGTGTGTGTGTCTGGCAGTGTAGACATAAATATGTCCATAAGGTGGACACAGGGCAAACCGTTTGCCAGGGGAATTTTAATTTTAACAGTGCAGCGGCTTGTTCATGCACATGTCTGTGTGCAAGCTTTTGTATTTGGTATTTTGGTGTGTGTTTAAATATTGATAAAGACCATCTAAGTGTCACACCCCCGCCGACCTGTTGTTATATAGCCACATGGTCTGACTACCTGATAGAGTTCCTCTAGCATCCAGCATTATGACACATGTTATGTGAGAAAAGCTGAATTATGAGACATTGTCACAGCCTGCTTGTTTACCACAGCTTTAAGTATTGTTTGCCTCTTTGTTGCTCGTAAACATTAACGCTCTCCACCTACAATTCTCCATAATTAGTGTGTTTGAGATGAGAGGAGGTTGCAGAGGGTCAGGACTAATGAGAGAGAGCGGTTGACCTTAGACATAGAGTCAACCAAGGGCAAGAAGGGCATCATCATACAAAACACACAATAACAGACACAAATGTGGCAGGGCGGGTCCAAAAAATGCTCAAGAATTGCTCATTATTTCCAAAAGAAGTAAGTAAAAGTGCAACAAAAACGGTGCTCATTTTTTGGTGAGAGTCATTGTGGGACTTTGTGGGAAAAGTATTTTCAATTTGAGTCATTCCACACTTTATGAGAACAGTATCCATCCAACATCTGTTGGCTTTACAGTCAATACTCTGCCTGGTTGTACGCGTTTTAATCTTCAGCACATTATCTAAAGATATTGAGCTACATGTCTTGCTGTCCGTCGAGTAAAGATCAGAGTCAGAGAGTGGAGGGTTAACTTTGATAATCACCTGTATTGATCTGTGCGCGTTAGAGGAAAAACATCTGGTTCCAGAGCAGCCGACCATGAATGGTTATTGATTCTATCATAAAGACCGTCTGTCTCCTGAGTCCACGGCTCTTTAGGTAATCACTGATGCCAGTTTTTTTTTCCTTCTGGCACTCCGACAAGTTCATATCTCACACATGTCCTGCACGTCTGTACACTTTTTAAACTCATCGCACCCCAACAGACCTGCACCCTGAATCATAAATGTCTCATTTGCCCCAACACTGGCACTCTGCCCCATCTCCTCTGGCATCTCATGTCTCATCCTCACACTCAACACTCTCTTCTTGGCTGCTTCCTCACAATTGCCCATCTAAGCATCCCCCAGACACCTTCACACCCAAAGCCTCATTGTCCACGAGAGACAGACAAGCAAACAGACAGACGGGCGACAAACTAGGGAGCGCTCACTAATCAGGCTTATGATGCTAGTGGGCTAATAGAGCCGTGCGCCCTGCTTAGATGGCCGCTGTAAATGCTTAGCCGGGCTCAGGCTGAGCTGTATTAGCTAGCCTGCCATCACTGATAACTCCCGGCTCCCAACTTTATTGCAGTGATAAAGCCCGCATTAGAAACAATCAACCAATCTCCTCTGGACTCGTGTCTAGGTTGGAATGGTGGTAGATTACATTTTCCACAAAGAAGCAAGACTGAGAACTGAATGAGGACGCTCTCCCACGATGCCGTCTTCAGATAGCTGGGACAAGTTGTACAAAGAACAAAAGGAAGGTGAGAGACTCTGAAACTGTTATCTGTTAGGGTCCAAATTGAAAGAATAGTTCATTAACAAGTGATCACCTTCTCTCTTGAGCGTCTTCTTCCTTTCCTCAGTCTGTGTTTTAATAGCTCAATGTCATCTTAGGCTCAGACTGAGATCAACCCCTAATTTACATCACCATCACAAATCAAATTTGGCCTTAAAACTATATGAACACATATTCATAATTGTTGAACGTGTGTGGCCACATTTGTCCACTCTGGAGTGGAGAGCCCTTATTTTGAGCGGTTACACGCCAAAGACACACTGCCGATGCCCACTCATCACCCTCGGAAGCATACACACACACACACACACACACACACACACACACACACACACACACACACACACACACACACACACACACACACACGCACACGCACACACACACACATAGAAGCACACATTTCCCAATCCTTGCACATGCAATGGGAGGTAACGTATTTTTTTATTTTGTCCTGGTCTCAGAAGTGGGTGTGATATGCTGTGTGTGCCAATGCAGTAAAAAAAATGGTCAAGGAACACACACAGGCTTACACAAATAATGTACACAGGCCCACACACACACACACACACACACACACACATACCGTGCACTCGCACAAGATGCACGCAC
>CM042222.1:3481564-3609064 GCA_023566465.1 Cottus gobio
CAATACGCTATTGTTTAAACAACCTGTATGACTGCTGCTCATCAGTATAATTAAAATAAGTACACAGTGACTCTGTGTTTACACCAATTAACCTGATGAGTAAAATGTTGTCACAAGCAATAGAAACCAAGACTTTAGCAACAAAAATACAAACTCCTTTAATGCTTGAGTGTGTATGCGTGTGTTTGTTTGTGTGTGTGTGTGTGTGTGTGTGTGTGTGTGTGTGTGTGTGTGTGTGTGTCTCACCTCTCTCCTCCCCCTTCTTACCAGATTCAGGCCTCAGGGGAGGTCAGCTCTTCTTGACCTCTGCGTTCCACAGCAAGGCCACACACACACACACACACACATACACACACACACACAAACACATGCACCCAAACACTTCACACTCGAACACACTGCATGCACACACAGACACAGTGTCCCAGCTCATAAACACCCTACTGCCCTAACAGCTTGCAGTGGGGCAGACAGATAGACTGAGGTGGTCGGAAAACAGGAAGAGGCTGATGCAGTAAAGAGGATAACTTTTAAATACTTCTCTCCAGTGAACAAAAGTGGAAAGAGCTGTCTTTTGAACAACTTAGAAACATTTCTTAAACGGAGAGAGGAACATGCATCCGACATGCAGTCATCCAGACAGAGGCCAACGTTTTCACCTTTCAGTGTGTCCCAAAGCATAGACAACACAGATAGAGCTTTGTTTAGCTGGAATTTGGTTGTGTGCTCCATGAGCATTCCCCAGCCCCTCACTCACTGACCTCTGACCCCTAGATGCACACACACACACACACACACACACACACACACACACACTCATTTGTGGGGATTTCTAGGATATACAGTACACAACATTATACACATTAAGACAGTACTTTGTGCTGTGGCACTGAGCTCAACGCCTTTTCTTTCTTTAAAAGCTGCTTCAGTGTGTGTGCATGCATATGAGCAGTACGAGCGTTTGCCTGTCTCTGTAAATAGATTTATGCACTCTCTGTTATGTATGTGACTCAATTAGAGTTTAGATGAGGATTGACATGGTTAGTGACAACAATTTAAAGGTAATTGCAGCTGGAGACCTATTGAACAGAGTAAAGTGAGTTTTTTGTGTTTTTTTGATGTCAATCTATATGGCTCCATGACCTCTGACCTAGTGTCTTGTCTGTGACCTCATCAAAGAGAGACGAGAAAACAAGCATCCCTCTTGAGGACAGCAGCCATTCATCACTCCATCTTTGTCCCCTTTTAGAGCCTTCTGTCCGGCGTAAGGAGAAATCAATGTCTTAAAAGGATAGAGAGACACAAAGATACAGACACAAAGAGCGCAGTCTCTCTCACACAAACACACACTGCCATAACGAAGTACAAAGAGAGAGAATCTGTGCACAGCACTACTTTATGAGTTTGCTGTGAGGCTGTAGCCATTGTTTGCACTCAAAGCACTTGACCTTGTGATGAAAGGAGTGGAACAATTTTGCAGTGTATTTAGAAACTCTAAAGTGGGCTGGTCTCATTGGACCTCAATCTAAAAGTGTTTACGACTTGAGGAGTTTTTTTGAAACAATTTTACCGAATGATCAAACTGTATATCAATGTAACATTACCGCATTTTAATTCTGAGGTTATTTTTGCCAGCTTTAGCTCTGCTTTCTGCTTTGTGCCACAGGAACAGTGTCAGCTCCTCAGGGGATGATTGTGAGTGAATATAAGCCAGAGACACGTCAGGACAGGTTTAACATTTTTGATGGTTAAAGTTTAGCAAAACATTTTAAGGTGTCTGCCCAAAAAAATCTGCCAAAACAATGTTTTGCATGTGCTTGTGGTTGGTCAGGTAGAGTGCTGAGCAATGTTCACTCTTGTTACGTTTGATTTGCACTGTGTGATTATACGGTAGTAAATCTACAGAGTCATTGATGGCAAATAGTTGAATACAGTTAAAACGTACAAAACAATTTGTATTTACGACATTCAACAACATTAATTGCGACATGTACAAACGAGGGAAAGGAATCCCTCAAACCAGCTGCTTAGTATTGTGGAGTTGGAGGTTGGATCTCTGCCAAACTTGTGCTTTTCAACATTCAGTGTGAATAGCATTCAATAAAACAGCTGCAGCAAACAAGTGTTCAACACCGTTTAATGTTGTTTGGTCTTCCCTGGCATCTTCTCTGCAGTTTTCTAATGCAGTACACACAAAAGAAGTTTGATTCATAATACCCCTGATGCTGTTGTATTAATTACTTGGCTGTTTTTGTATGTTATCCAGATCTGTTCATGCTTGCATCGCTGTGATTTGCACGCAGTGTCCTGTGTGTTGCATGTCTTTTACTGTACATCACATCTGATGCCAACCCTCAGTTGCATATCATGTGCATGATCTGAATGAAGTACACCTACTATTGCAGTTAGAGGGTTGTCATTTACTGTTTTGGATCATATATCAAACTGTAACAGTGAAATTGTATAAATGTAATACATTTTTGTCAAGATATTTAAAACTTGATACAATACTGGCACTACATATGTATGTACTTTTACTTGACCCTGAAAAGTGGAAATGTACATTTTGTATATGGGTTTATCACAATAGTCACAAGTTGAAGGTTTAAGTCTATATGCTCAATGCACGTTCAAATGCCACAACTAAGGACCATGCATTTGATCATGTATCAAACATCCTATAATGTCCAAAAACTGTGTGTCTAGAAGCCAGGCCCCCAATGCTCATGAATAAAGTAGAACTCAAAGGGGGGAAACAAAAACTGTAATGCAGATAGATGTGTGTGTATGCATGTGTGTGTACAGACAGAGGTACAGCTTGAGGTGGGATCTGCGTCTGATAGCACTGTCGCAGGTTTTCAATTGTAACAACACATTAAAACAAAGGGTCTGCATGGTGGAGGGTGTTGCTTCAGATACCAAAGGCAGACTTGACGTTTATGGTCCTATGAGAACGGCAAACTCTGGAATGTTCTCATGTAATTATTTGATATTTTGTTCATGAGAAAAAAAAAGTAATCTACCAGAAAAGAGATCTTGTATATATTTGACCGACCGACACAGTACCTTAGGGCATAATGCAGGTTCATCCTGCAAAAGCTGAGCCAGGTTCAACTGCATTGTCCCCCATACTGCATCGGCTGTGGGGCCACATTCAACTTGTTGCATGTGCTTGGTCAGGTAGAGGGGGTTGTATTTTTCCACAAAGGGCTATTGACCAAAACATTCAGATAACTAGTTGTTGTCCAGCTCTATGTATCCCATAACCTCCTCACTGCGTCTCTCTCTAGGTGAGCATGCTTTGTGATGGAGCAAATGGTTGGACCTGGGGCCTGCACACACACACACACAGCTTCACAGAGCTCACAACATCGCACTTATTATGTCAGTGTGGGTGCGGTGAAAATTACATTATATATATAAATATGTACATATATTTACGAGTCTATACAATACAATATGGCAGCAT
Organism: Cottus gobio; assembly: GCA_023566465.1. Lineage (NCBI taxonomy): Eukaryota > Metazoa > Chordata > Actinopteri > Perciformes > Cottidae > Cottus > Cottus gobio. Next base: position 3,485,034 of record CM042222.1, read on the forward strand.
AAGGTGCAAATGACATGGATCTGTGTCCCAACATCAACTCTGTCACGTTGGAGAAGATAACTCTGCTGTATCCGCTGATGCTGCTGTTTGCCTGCAAGGTGATGAAATCCAGTGGGACTGAAAGTAAACTATAACATGACCTTTATTGCATAATAGCTGTAGATCACTGAGTGGGAAACACATGATTTTGTATTGACCACAAACAAGCTGATTCTAACTTAATGTGGAGCACTTTGTCTCCTCTTAATGGAGATTTGTTTTGTCTCCATGCAGCTGAGGAAACTCCTATGTTTTCAGTTTAAAAGCAGGAGAGAAGCATAAAAGAGCTGTGATTCTTCATTATTCTGTACTGATATGATATGTACTTAGTTCCTCACAGCGGAGCACCAAGAGACACTTAAAAGTAATTACAATAATTGATTAACTAATTCATAAAAAATGTCATCATGTGATTTCAGACCATTTTCGTCCTCTCAATCACTGGTGGCTGATGGATGTGGTCATTTAAACCAGTGGATCAGCCCAGTATAGCGGCAAACATATACAACATACAATACACACACAATACAGATACAAATGTGTTTAAACCTGAAGGAAAAGAATGGTTATGGCAGCATACGGTTAATACTATACCAAAATGAGAAAACGTGCTACCTGTGATATTTTACTTGTTGAGTACTGAAGGAGTCCTTTTAATAATCCACTTTTCCTTCTAGTTGAATGTCTTTCACAGAAGATAGAAAACTGCTGACACACTCACCAGAAGCCATCAGAACATAATATACACCAACTGGAAGGTTTTTTTTTTCGCTGATAGAAGAAGAGTAGAACACCCTCCATAGTATTTCAGAGAAGAAGCGACCACATTATGATGCCTCCTATTGGCCACTGGGGGCAGAGTGGCTGATGAGTGAGTCAGTGAACACGTGTTAAAAAAAAAAAAAAGATCACATGCTTAAAAGTCACACTTTTAGCGACATATTTCATATATGTAGCAGTTCTCATTTTGAATAGTCAGTTATGTTTTAAATTGTGCTTTCCATTATTGTTAATGTTTCGAAATCCTTCAAACCAGTTAAGCACGATAGCTATGACAGCATGTGGCATTGTTTGGTTGTGCGTACATTAGATGGAGTGTGTGCATTGGTGTTGCTATAAGGATATCATTCATGGGTGGGTTTAATATTGTGTGTGTGTGTGTGTGTGCGTGCGTGGTACTCTGTAATGGATCAGTATGAATGCCTCGTTAGCGAGCGCCACTGAAACCCTGCAGGTCCTTCAGAATATGAGTACCATTTTAGAGAGCAGCTTTTGCTGTCGCATTCTAACTACCACTTACACAATACGTTCTGCTCAAACACACTCACACACACGCACACACACGTTAACCCACGCACATACACTCAACAAGCACTTGTGTGTGTGTGTGGGCAGCTGGCTGAATTGATGGAACGGGATTCTGCATCCTCCGGGGAGCAGAAACACACCACTCTATTTAGCATCAGAAAGGATACATTCACTCTTTTCATCTGAGAGCTGAACTGAGGAATACCCTGAAGGTGTGGACCGAGGGATGAAGATGGTTACCGGGGTGTGGTGCGGGGTTTAGGTAGCCGGCGGTCTGCACCCTTTGGTGTCGCGTTGCTCGCTCTCACCATTTCTCTTTTCTCTCTTCTAAAGTAAATCTTTCCGTCCTCTGTCAAAGACTCACACGAGGCAGAGAACAGAGGTTACAACTGTAAACAGTAGGGGTTCCTTTCATGTTCTCCGGTCCCCTCTCCTTGAGTCTGCCATGCCCCTGGTTTGTTTGGTCTCTTCTTGTGTCTTTCCTCTACCCTCCATGCCCCCCTCTCCAGTTTCTTATCAAACAGAATGGCACTGAAGGGAGCACGCACGCACGCACACACACACACACACACACACACACACACACACACACACACACACACGCACACACTCTCTCATACACACAAAGACACAGGTAGCAAAGTTTCTCCTGGAGTTTCCTCAGCAAAACAAAACATAAAACGGCGCTAACGCAAAAGAGTGAGGGTGGCAGGGAGGAGGAGGAGGAGGAGGGCGAGAGAAGAGAGGGAAGTTATTTTCTCTGGTTTTTGAGGATGTGCTGCATGTACTTCTGACAGGTGGGAGGGGAGACGAAGCGTGCATTGTGTTGGCTTGCTAATTAGCATCGTTAGCGGGGCCCATCCGCTGTGAATGGCAGAGATAGTATTAGTGAGGTTTATGCACAGTGAGCGGTAGAGATAGGGAGAACGGAGTGTGGTACAGGCAAAAGCGGTATGCTAACGCTACATTACGTCTGATAAACTTGCAGGTCTTTAATGGACTCAGCAGGGGAGGGAGGGAGGGAGGGAGAGAGGGAGGGAGGGAGGGAGGGAATGGAAGGGGAGCAAAGAAGTGTAAAGAACTGTACACCAGTCTGCTTCAGGCTTTCCTGTCAATACTCTGGATACAACCCCTAAAACCACGATGACACACGCATACGATAATAAGCCATTGTGTGAGTGCTGTGTGTCTTTTTCAGAGGTTTTGGTGCAGTGATTTTGAGATGAGGCTTCTCTTCTTTCCCCTCACCCCTTAAGGGTCCGGTTACACACAAGGTATAGGTTACAAGCCACGGGCTATATGAATAATCCTATTAGCCCAAGATGTCTATTGCTGACACATACAAACACACACACACACACACTTTTGATTCTTGTGTACAAGAAAGACATGTCCCGGCAGCAAGTGCTTTGGATTATATCCGAGGCTTTTGCTGTATGTGTATCACAGTTATAATACATGTGTATGCATAAGTGTGCGTTTCTGTGCGTGTGCGACACACAACCCCGGAGGTCACATAAAACTGTCAGCATCATCCAATCACCCAGTTTTTTTTCATACTGCCCTTTAGCCCCTCCCTTCACTCCCTTCCACTCTTTCTTTCCATCTCTTCATTTCATCCCCTCCAGTGTCAAGAAAAGGCCCTTGAGGCTGTATTGCTCTCTCTTTCTGTAATTCACACACACACACACACACACACACACACACACACACACACACACACACACACACACACACACACACACACACACACACACACACACGCACGCACACACACACACACACACACACATCCTATCTAAGGACCCCTAAGGGAGAAGACCATCAGAGCGGTTTGGAGGGATGGGAGGCATATTGTTAGGGGTGGAGTTTTCAAACAGAAACATCTCAATGGAGCCTCTCTCCGTCCTCTGAATGGGCGGATGGGTGTGAGTGAAGGGGTTGATGAATATTCAGTAAGGTCTAATGGCCGACACCCACCTCTCCTCCTCCACAGTAGACTCGAGGGATCACTAGAGCTGCAAGACAATGGTCACATCACATGGCTGATCTAGCCAATGGCTAGCCGGGCAACTAGTACGCTCATATAATCATTTTTACAGTGAAATCCTTTTTTATGACGCGGTGTATCTCAGAGAGTATCGAACACACATTCCTCAGATGATATGTACAAATATTGTACATGCATTTATATAAATGTAAAAATATATGTAAGCAAATGTCTCTGTTATTATAACATAAATCCATTTGATTTAGATCAAGATAGATCATAGATCAACGATCAAACTTAAAACTGAAGAAAATAACAAAGACAAAGATCAAACACTCGTTATTTTATTAACTTTGTTCAAAGCTTTTTTGTCATAGTAAAGAAGGACATAACTCTGGTCCAACAAATAATTGTGAGCCAATAATAACATGCATGTGGTCTGGGGCAGTGGTTCTACTGGTCTGGCTGCACCATCACCCCTGAATGACCCGAGATCCAAAGCAAGGAACATGTTCAACTTCTCAAATGTATTTAATGAAAAGATGGTGCAGTTTGAGCCTGAAATGGTACAGAATCTCACATGCCAACACAAAAAGCCAGTTAAAAATATTCCCTTTTTAATCAAAAAGTGCATCCTAAGAACACGAGGTAATACACTACACATTATAATTGTTTAACTTCAGCCTTTTTTAAGGTAAAAAAAAAGGTTGGGAATGAGAACTATCACAAATAAAGTGTGTTGTGAACGCAGCACTGAGGAGCGTGAATAGACGCCACTCTGCTGCGGTCAAAAATCCCTTCAAAATAATAGCACAGGATTTCTTTTTTGCCCATGCAAAGGCCCGCGATCGACTGAAAACGGGTCCACGATGGAGATCATGCCTTTCAAGCTGTCACAAGCCACATAAAATGATGTGGCGGGCCTTGAGTTTGACACCAGTGACTAAAGTAACTTTATGACCTCCATCCTGCATTAAGGTTCTGTTAAACCCAAATGTTTTGTCAGAGCTTCTTTTGTTTGTGTGTTTGCTATTAAAGGTTAAACCATCTTTTTAAGTATTTGAGGTATTTGATAACCAACAAGGCACAGCACAAATACATGATTTCTGCAAACCACATTTTCAGAATTTCTTTTTTTTTTTTTACTGAAGAAAATGTTGGTGTTACTTGTGCTAGCATGGTGACCTTCATCTGCCAGGCGAACATTTACTTGCAGTGTGTGTGTGTTCGTGTGTGTGTGTGTGTGTGTGTGTGTGTGTGTGTGTGTGTGTGTGTGTGACGACCATATGGTTTTCAGAGTTAACAAGTGAAGTATATATATATATATATTTTGTGGTGCCCATGGCGAGCTAGTGAGGGTTCCAGAGTAACATAAACCACGACACGCAGGTAAGTGTTAACAAAAAAGAGTCTGTATTTCTCCAAGCGTGGGGAAAAGGGGTGGGGGAGCAAACACAAATCAAACAGTTCTTCCCATCCGGGGTACTTCTCCTCGCTCCGTGCGTCACTCGGGGTCGGAGTCCTGTAATCAGAGCAGAGAGGTCAGTGTGCAGAGTTGTTACCGCTCCTCTGTCGACTAGTCTCTGCCGGTGCCCTGCTCGCCGCCCTTCCCCCTCTCTTCCTTCTCCGGGCGGCAGAAATACTCTGCTAACGAGATTGGCGTCAGGTGTGTCCACTGCCAGGTTCCCGCCGGCTGCAGCACATGTGCAGGGAAGTACTTCCCTTCCAGCACCTCCCCCAGCCGGTGCCTGGGAATCCTCGCCCTGTCCTCTCTCTTCCTCCCCGGTCTCTCACACACCCCCACCACCAGCTCCAGGTCGTGGCTGGGAGCGTCCACCCAACAACACTCCTCCCTCCTGGACAGGGCGTCGGCGTTTCCATGGGCTCGGCCGGACCTGTGCTCCACCGAAAAATTAAAGTTCTGTAGTTCTAGAAACCACCTGGTCACCCTGGCGTTGGTGTCCTTAGCCGTCGCCATCCACTTCAAGGGGGCATGGTCCGTGACCAGGACGAATTTCCGTCCCAAGAGGTAGTACCTGAGCTTGGTCAAGGCCCATTTGATGGCCAGGCACTCCTTCTCCACCGTTGAGTAATTGGTCTCATGCTTGAGGAACTTACGGCTGATGTAGGTGACGGGGTGCTCCTCGGTCCCCTTCACTTGGGACAGCACGGCCCCGACTCCCGTCCCCGAGGCGTCGGCGTGCACCACGAAGGGTTCCCGGAAGTCCGGCGTGCTCAACACCGGCTCGGTGCACAGGGCCTGACGTAGGTTCCCGAACGCTTCGTCGGCCTCGGCTGTCCAGCGCACCTGGTGGGGGCAGTTCTTCCTGGTCAACTCGTGGAGGGGAGCTGCAAGGGAGGCAAACTGCGGGATAAAGCACTGGTAGTAGCCGACTAGCCCCAGAAACGTCTTTACCTGCTTCTTCGTGGAGGGTTTGGGCCACGTGGTGATCGCCTCCACCTTCTTGCTCTGGGGCCGGACGGTGCCTCTCCCAATGGTGTAGCCCAGGTATTGTGCCTCCTCCAGGCCCAGATGACATTTCTTCGGGTTGGCGGTTAACCCGGCTTGCTTCAGACTCCCCAGGACGGCGCGTAGGTGCCCCTGGTGTGAGGTCCAGTCCCGGCTGTGGATCACCACGTCATCCAGGTAGGCCGCCGCATACTCCCGATGGGGCCGGAGGATCTGGTCCATCATTCGCTGGAAGGTTGCGGGCGCCCCGTGTATGCCGAAGGGGAGGACCTTGTAATGATACAGGCCATCCGGGGTGGTGAAGGCCGTTTTCTCTTTTGCCCTCTCCGTGAGGGGGACCTGCCAGTAGCCCTTCGTGAGGTCGAGGGTGGACACGAACCGGGCCGGCCCGAGCTGCTCTATCAGTTCATCCACTCGAGGCATGGGATAGGCGTCGAACTTGGAGATCTCGTTGACTCTCCTGAAATCATTGCAAAAGCGCTCGGTGCCGTCAGGTTTGGGGATTAGCACGATCGGGCTGGACCACTCGCTTCTCGACTCCTCAATAACCCCCATCTCCAACATTCGCCTTACCTCCTTCCTGATGGCCTCCCTCTTGGCCTCGGGGATGCGGTAGGGCCTCAACCTCACCTTCTTCCCCGGCTCGGTTACGATGTCGTGGTGGATGATAAGGGTTCGCCCGGGCAGCTCCGAGAACACGTCTTGGAATTGATTCGTCAGCTCCACCAGATCTTGCCGCTGAGCCGGTGACAGCTGGGGTCCCAGGTTCACCACCGCCGGTACCGGCCCTTGTCCCCAGAGGGCTATCCCGGGGTGGGGAAGCGCCTCCGCGGCCTGCCATTTCTTGAGGATGTTAACATGATATAGTTGACATGGTTTCCGTCTCCCTGGCTGTCTGACCTTGTAATTTACCTCGTTCACCCGTTCCACCACTTCGTACGGCCCCTGCCATTTTGCGAGGAACTTACACTCGGAGGTCGGCACCAGAACGAGGACCATTTCTCCTGGCCGGAACTCCCTCACCACGGCCTGGCGGTTGTAGCTCCGGGCTTGCGCCTGTTGTGCCTGCCGCATGTGGTCCCGCACCAGGGGCCACACCTTCCTCATCCTGTCCTGCATTTGCTCGATGTACTCGATGGTCGACCGATGCGGAGACGGCTGTTGCTCCCAGGCCTCCTTCGCCAGGTCCAACAACCCCCGGGGTCTCCGTCCGTACAATAACTCGAAGGGCGAGAACCCGGTGGACGCCTGGGGGACCTCCCTGATGGAAAAGAGCACATAGGGGATTATCTGGTCCCAGTTTCTCCCATCCACCTCGATCGCCTTTCGGAGCATTTGTTTCAGGGTTTTGTTGAACCTCTCGACCAACCCGTCTGTCTGGGGGTGGTAGACGGAGGTCCTGACCTGCTCCACCTTCAGTAGCTGACACATCTCCTTCAGGACACGGGACATGAAGCAGGTCCCCTGGTCGGTGAGGATCTCCTTGACCAACCCGACTCGGCTGCAGAGGAGGAACAGCTCCCGGGCCACGGTTCTGGCCGTGGCGGTGCGGAGGGGAATGGCCTCGGGATACCTGGTGGCATAGTCCATCATCACCAAGATATAGCGGTGGCCCCGGCTGGACTTCGGAAGGGGACCCACGATATCCATGGCCACCCGCTGGAAAGGAATATCGATTATGGGTAGGGGAATCAACGGGTTTCGGAACGATACCTTTGGGGCAGCCTTCTGGCATTGCTGGCAGGCTCGGCAGTAGTCTTGGATCGCCCTCTTCACTCCTGGCCAGTAGAAACGCCCGAGGACCCGTTCGTAGGTTTTTTCGACCCCCAGGTGCGCCCCCATCAGGTGTGAATGGGCCAGATACAGAACCTTCGAGACGTATCCTTTCGGCACCAGCAACTGCTCCACGACCTGTTCTCCTACTTGAGCGACCCGATACAGTAACCCATTTTTTATAGAGAAATGTGGGAGTGGAGCGTCACTCACCTCGTTTGTGGGGACTCCCTCGATCACCGTCACGTCTCTGCGCGCTTGCTCCAGGTTGGGATCTTCCCACTGGGCGGTCCCGAACCTTCCAGTCCCTGCGGGTTCCTCCATTTCCGCCAGGGGAAACTCGGAGAACCTCTCTTCCGGGGAAGTCGGCGTCCCTGATGGTTCCTCGCGGTCCCGGCCCGGGCTCGGAGAGGCCTCCCTGTCCTCTCGTTCCGATGCGCTGGCGGTGTCGGATGGGGCGGCGCACGCCGGTAGGGGGTGGGGAGTCCGGGATCCGCGGGGTCGGAGAGGGGTTCTCCTCTCGTTGCCCGTCGCCTGATGGTCCCACAGCCGCCAAAAGATGGGGCAATCCCGGCCGATCAATACGGGCACGGGCAGATTGTCCACTAACCCGGCCGTGACTTGGAAGGCGCCCCTGGTGGTTTTTACCTGAATGGCGGTGGTGGGATATGTCCGGGTGTCGCCATGCACACAAGCCACGGGAATCGGCGGGCCCCGCGGGCCCTGGGTCAGACCGGGGCGCAGGAGGGTCACCGCACTCCCGGAGTCCAGCAGGGCCTCGGTATCCTGGCCTCCGACCTTTACGGGGAGTCTCGGGGCGGTGGCGGCCTCATGGGCCCAGCAAGTCGTCAAGTAACTGCCCGTCGGGGAATCGGCTGACGCGGCCGTCGGCATCGGGACGTCCTGCCCCGGGCAATTCCACGCCAGATGGCCCTCCTGGCCACAGGTAAAGCACCTCCTTCTGTCCGGGTCTCCGAAGCCCCGGCGGGAGGTCGTCACGGATTGGGGTCCCGCCCTTCGGTCCGGTCCGGGTTGAGCCCCTTCGGGGTCCCTCTTCTTCTCGCGGGTCGGGCCTACCGGAGACCGGGGTGGACGGAGCCGGGGTTCCTCCGGTCGCCGACTCGCCACTAGGTCCGTGGAGACCTGATGGTTCTCGACCATCTCCACGAGGGCATCCACGGTCTTCGGACTGCCGCGGGCGACGTGGAGCTGGGCTTCCCTGGGGAGTGCCCGGATGCAGCGGTCAATCACCACGCGGTCCAGTGCGGGCGGTCCCTCCCCGGTGATGAGCCAACTACGGGCCAGTCGCATTAGGGTTGCGATCTGAGGTCGCACGGCCTTGGCGGTATCATACGTCCAGGTGTGGACTCGTTGGGCCCGGGTCTGAAGATTGTGACCATAATGGGCCAAGACCGTCGCTTTCAACGCGACATAATCCTCGGCGTCCCGGGCGTCCAGATCCTGGCAGGCTCTCTGTGCGTCTCCCGTCAGGAAGGGTCCCAGTAGCCCCGCCCATTCAGCTTCCGGCCAGCGCTCCCTCCTTGCGGTTCTCTCGAACAGCTCCAGGTACGCCTCGATGTCGTCGTCCCCGGTCTGCTTGGTCAGCACCCTCCCGGGGTTGGCTCGCTTCTCCGGGTTCCCCAGTTGCCGTCCCAGCGTCGTCATGGCTTCCTGAAGCGCCTGCAGGCTCTGGGTCTGCTGGGCTTGGGTTTGCAGCAGCAGCGTTATGGCGTTCTCCATGGCTACGCGTGGCTATGTTACTCTGAACCCAGGTTTTTTTTTTTTTTCTTTTTTTTTTTTTTTTTTTCTCTCTTTTTTTTTCTCTTAGTGTCGGATGGTTAGTGCCCACATTCTCCACCATTTGTGGTGCCCATGGCGAGCTAGTGAGGGTTCCAGAGTAACATAAACCACGACACGCAGGTAAGTGTTAACAAAAAAGAGTCTGTATTTCTCCAAGCGTGGGGAAAAGGGGTGGGGGAGCAAACACAAATCAAACAGTTCTTCCCATCCGGGGTACTTCTCCTCGCTCCGTGCGTCACTCGGGGTCGGAGTCCTGTAATCAGAGCAGAGAGGTCAGTGTGCAGAGTTGTTACCGCTCCTCTGTCGACTAGTCTCTGCCGGTGCCCTGCTCGCCGCCCTTCCCCCTCTCTTCCTTCTCCGGGCGGCAGAAATACTCTGCTAACGAGATTGGCGTCAGGTGTGTCCACTGCCAGGTTCCCGCCGGCTGCAGCACATGTGCAGGGAAGTACTTCCCTTCCAGCACCTCCCCCAGCCGGTGCCTGGGAATCCTCGCCCTGTCCTCTCTCTTCCTCCCCGGTCTCTCACAATATATATATATATATATATCAACTGTCTCCTCTGGCTCTCTGATCACTTATTTTGTGTTTTGATAGAGCATATGACACGCCGCAGGTGTTGCCATTGACGTGTCCTCGTGTTTTGTCAGACAACTGCACAACTATAGAAAAGCTATTTTCCAGAGGATCACATAGTTCCAGCTGGCTAAGGCCACGTTCAGACAAACACCAGCGCAGCATGAAAAAGCGTGTTATAGGAAGGGACATGGTTAAAAGTCCAAGCTCTGGATTAAATAGGTTTTCTAATTGAAGTATTTTACTTGCTATAACTTTAATTGAATGGACAAGTAGGATCAGTGATTAGCGACAAAAAAAGTCTTCTCTATTATGAAAATAAACTGTGGCAGTAATAAGCCGCTGTACTTTGCTTCTGCAAGTCTGAATTTCAGCTTGAAGCATTTACTCTACCTGAGATAACCTCAGTCTTTCTTTTGTGTCGAGCTGATCATTTAACCAGCGACCTTCAAAGATTATTTAATGGTTCATTTGGATTTTTATAGAAAAGAAATCTGTTTATATATGTCATTTAAAAAATCCTGTGAAAAGCTAATCAGGCTGCACTTGGCTTTGTGCCTGTCCCACTGGCTACGTGAGCAGCACAGTTCGATTGAGGAATCAAAAGGGCTGCCTCAAGAAATTGCTTTATTGGAATGGTGCATGTATGAGATTACAGTTTACAGTGGCTTTCTGGCTCTGATGAGCGCTTCCCTCATTATCCCGAACTTTAGTGCATTACAAATCCCCTCAGATGACAACATGTTGCAGGCCTCTATCATCCTCACACAGTACAGCAGAAGAGCATTTCATTACACTGTCACCAGTCATAATCCTCCGACCAGCGTGGCCCTCGCGGAGCATCAAACAGATGACTCTGAAACAGAGGAGGGTGAGGGAGCCAGGGAGATGAGGAGGGGAGGAGGGTGAGGGAGCCAGGGAGATGAGGAGGGGAGAGGGCCGGCGTAATGGCGCGTGTTTGTAAATAATCTCCCTGTCACGGTGGTAAATAGGAGTTTATTTAACAACCATCACATCACAGGAGCGCTTCCACCCTCCGCCGCCCCGTCTATTCTTCTTTCTCCCCTTCATCCCTCTCTCCTTTCCCTCCTCTCCCCTGCTCTCGTCTTGGGCTCTGCGGTTACGGCAGAGCATTAATAATAATAACAATGATAAACAGAGAGTGGAGATAACCACAGTAGTGTGTGTATAAGAGGCCCTCGCGCTCAGCCAGCTTACAGCGCTTAGCCCCCATTAAAGATGGGATGCGGAGGGGTGGGGGTGGGGGGCTAGCAGGAAAATAAGAAGCTGTTATTTTGCATGATATTAACCACATGAAAGCGTGCGGCTGCCGAGAACAGTAAAAGTCGCTGAAGAAGACAGAGGGCGGGCGAGAGGGAGGCTCGTGAAGGAATAATGTAAATAGCGGCTGGCTGAGTTATCGGGCATAGCACTGTCAGACGTGTGTGCATGCGTGTGTGTGTGTGTGTGTGTGTGTGTGTGTGTGTGTGTGTGTGTGTGTGTGTGTGTGTGTGTGTGTGTGTGTGTGTGTGTGTTATCGTACGCAACGCTGTCAGACGGCCCATTGTTTGGGAAGCGATAAAAGGCAATTTCCCAGAGTCCCTTGTAGAACCACACGCTCGGCTTAATTTGAGGGCCATTTTCTGTGACAGTGTTGACAGTTTATACATCTCTCTCCCTCTTTCACTCTCTGTTTCTATGTATCTCTCTCTCCTGTGCTCCCTCACTTCCTCTGCTCATCCTTCCTGTGTGTGTGTGTGTGTGTGTGTGTGCTCGCTTTGTAGTAAAGAGACTTGTATTCATGTCTGTGTTTATTAGTATCTCACCCCCGTGTTTGGCATGTTCTCTTTGAGGAAGCAACAATACCTGATAGTCTAATACCTGTGCGCACACACACACACACACACACACACACACAGAGAGAGGCCTCCACGTCTGATGGGAATGTTTTTCCCTTTGCCCCGTCTTAATCTTGCCCTGACACAGAGCATTGTGAGCTGTGCTGCGCTGCCATCAGAGGAGAGCATGTCCTCTCATCATCCTGAGAGAGGGCCTATTAGAGGAGCTGAGGATGAGGGGAGGCAGGGAGGCAGGGAGGGGAGAGGGAGAAAAGAGAGGAGATCGCAGGTTCAGGGCAGGATAATTGACACGGAGGCTCCTATTGCCTGCGGAGGAGGTTTTTCTCTACAATGCCTTTAGTGAGAGAGCAAACAAGATATTGTGCACAAACTCACACACACACAGACAAACACACACACACACAGTGTGTGAGCAAACAGCTTACTGTTATGTTTGTCTGCTGCAATGTGATTTACTCAATTGTTTGCTAAACTTCGGGGTTTGAATGTAACTGATGCCTCACATCAAAACTCCTGAGCTCGGTGACACTGGAATAGCATTTTCTCTTTTATTTATTGTCTGTCACAAAGCAACATGCATTATCTTTTGGCAGCGCTCAACATCGAACAAACAATGCACATATAAAACAAAGGAAAAAACACACACATATGTAAAGTAGGACAAACTAACACTGCATTCGACTAAGACAATACAATTGACAGGAGCAGTGTTAACCGGTCAGGGAAGCTGTTAACAGCCGACTCTAACAAAACAAAAGAAAGAAAGTATGATACAATAAAATAAATAAATAACCAGCTGCCCTGAACAATCACTGTTCAATGAATCAATGTAATCACAAACACATTTCTATATCAGAAATGAACAGTTCTACCTGTCACTGTCTCACACACGGCCCTTCATAATAAATAATAAAATAATAATCCCTTATTAGTCCCACAGTGGGGAAATTTATTCTCTGCATTTTCACCCATCCTTAGTATTAAGGAGCAGTGGGCAGCCTCGTGAAGCGCCCGGGGAATCATCTTGTATATAAAAGCTTTATTCATAGACAATGTGACCTGTCTCACCTGTGGAGGTTTTGTCTTGACAGCACAGATGTCGTGTTGCATCGGGTGCATCGCATGATAACCGTCCTTTTCTTGGCATCCGGGCATCGACAAAGGCAGGATGAAACCATACAGGAGCTGTTGCGTTTCTTCTTTTAAGCTTCCAACTCGAGTAGCAACAGAGTAGCTCAGACAAAGATAAAGCTGCGCGGCTATCTGCTTACCATAATCTATAACCTATAAAAGAGAAGAAAAGTCTCCTGGCCATTCTGTTCCTTAACTCTGTTATCATTCTTCAGAGCTGAGCTCTCCTGCTTTCTTTCTAGCTCCAAGGCTGTTTTATTGTATTGTCGTGAAGAAGTATTCTTATTGTATGTATTTTCTATTATTATATTTCTTTGTCTGTGGAGAATTCTCCTCACTGGTGGTCTGGTGAACAAAGCCAATGAGTTGGGTTTGATAAAAACACACGTTTTGAGTTTGATGGGGCACTATCTGCTCTTTCTGTGTGATAAGTCAGTTTTCAGTGAAACGTGGATTAAGAAAACCTGTATTCAGCCTCTTTAAAAAGTAAAATAAAAGTGTGGCAGGGATCTCGCTTACCCCTGCGTCCATGGTTCGGGACAGACCGTACAGACACGTAGCGTTGCGGGTTAACAGGCTTTATTGTATGCTTTCGCACCGCTCTCATGCTCTCACACACCGAGCACCCTTCCTCCCCCTACCTAACCCTGCCAGGCTTAAATAGCCCGGCCCACACTCGTTGGACCCAGCTGGGCTTATTAGCCCCAGCTGTTCCGAGTGTTTCTCCCTCTCTCTCTGTGCCGCAGGTGCGCTAGCCACGCCCCCGCCCACATACCCCCACCGCCCGACTTAGGCCGGGGAGCCACCGGTCTAACCAACTCCCCCCCCCCTCCCTCCCACTGGGAGCGGGAGCGGGAGTCAGCCCCGACCATCTGCACCCCCGACCTATGGACCACCATGGAATTAACTTGCGTTTCCGCCAGATGCCAACGGGTGGTCCGGGCGTTGGCATCCTCCATCCGTGGGGGCCCGGGCGCGGGACATGGCCCGGACAGAGGGCGATCGAGCGCCCCGGGAAGCAGGTTCCTTGCGCTCTCCGCCAGCCCCCTCCCGGGGCCAAACCGGCTCTCCCCCTCAGTCCGCCGCGGCAACCTGCAACACAAGAGAGAGAGAGAATTAGGGGAAGAATAACCCGGTCGCGGCCCAATTGTCCCCGGGCTCTCCGGCCAGCTGAGCCTCTGCTCGGGCCCGAGCCGCCTGCTCCTTTTCCAGCCGCCGGCCCAGCTGCCTGATGATCCGCCGGTCCCGCCGCCGGTCCTCTCGGGCGTAGCGGAGCTGGCTCCGCCGCCGCTCGAGCTCCCGGCGCAGCTCCCCCCGGTCGGGGTGCCGCTCTCGGGCCTGGCTGCCCCAGGAGGCCAGCCAGCCACGTCGCTCCCGCTCCTCTTCCCGCCGTACGAGGCCGACCGGTCTACCCGGCCATATCGGCCGAGGCTCCTGCGGTCGCGGCGGCCCCCGTCTCCTCTTCCACCACCACCTCCGTGACGGGGCCGGATAGTCGGCGGCCAGCGCCGCCAGGTCCACCTCCATCACGGGACAGTCGAGCTGGACGTGCCCCGGCTTGCCGCACGTCCAGCACACCGGTGCCGGGGTCCGCGGCGGCGGCTCCGGCCAGGCGTCGCGGCGGTCCCAGGCGCTCGCCGCCGGCCACGGCGGGGTCCAGTCCTCGGGTCCCGGTGTCGGTCGCCGCCGCCTCCCCCGCCGCGCTGGTGTTCGCCACGGCCCCGCCTTGGTGGTCGGCCGGGCCGGGTCTTCCGGGTCCCCCCGGATCGGCGCCTCCCTGGTCCGCCGCGCCGGCTCCCTCCGGGGCGTCGGGGCCGGCGGCTCCGTCTGCTGCGCCGCCTCGCTCCGCGAAGTGGGGCCCGGCAGTTCGGGTGCGCCGGTGGTCTGTACCGCCGTCTCCCTCCGGGCGGCCTTGGCGGTCTGCACCCCCGTCTCCCTCTGGACTACCCTGGCCGTCTGCGCCTCTTTCCGCGAGGTCGGGGCCGGCCGGCCCAGACCCGTCGGTTCCTCGGGCGGCTCCTCGGGCAGGTCCGTGGCCCGGTAGTCCTCGGCCAGGTCGACGGCGGCCGTCAGCGACGCGGGCTGGCGACCGCGGATCCAGGCGGCCATCCGGGTCGGCAGTCCCTCCAGGAACTGCTCCGCGGCCACCCGCTCCAGCACCTCGTCGACCCCTTCCCCGCCTTCCGGCCGCAGCCACCGTCCCGCCCTGTCCCGCACTTCCTGCGCGAACCCGCGGGGCCGGTCACCGGGCCCCAGCCGAAGCGCGCGGAACTTCCGGCGGAAGTCCTCCGGCGTCCGCGTCCACTGGTTCCCCGCAGGCTCCTGCCGCCTCTCCGTGCCTCGGCCCTCCGCGAGATGCAGCGCCGCCTCTGCCGGTGCCGCTGCGGGTGTCGCCGCGGCTCCGGCGCCGCGCCGCTTCCGGGTTTTGCCCCGCCGTCCCTCCTGGACCTCCGCCAACCCGGCGCCCACCACCCGGCTATGGCACACTTGCTTCGGCGTCCGCTCTGCCGCCCGCTGCTCAAGCCACTCCCGCCACTCGTCGACGGTCCGGTACGGCCGCCCCATGTTGGGCGCCACTGTGGCAGGGATCTCGCTTACCCCTGCGTCCATGGTTCGGGACAGACCGTACAGACACGTAGCGTTGCGGGTTAACAGGCTTTATTGTATGCTTTCGCACCGCTCTCATGCTCTCACACACCGAGCACCCTTCCTCCCCCTACCTAACCCTGCCAGGCTTAAATAGCCCGGCCCACACTCGTTGGACCCAGCTGGGCTTATTAGCCCCAGCTGTTCCGAGTGTTTCTCCCTCTCTCTCTGTGCCGCAGGTGCGCTAGCCACGCCCCCGCCCACAAAAAGGTTTTCATTATTATCTAAATCCTACAAGTTAAAATGTGACCGACTTTTTGTAGAAGAACACAATACGTTCTCTGCGTTGTTTCAACGGCCAGCCTCCTTTCCTCTCTGTACCGCTCCTCCTCTCTGTTACAAATGGCCCCTCGTAGGAAATGAGAGGATTGTTATTTCAAACTTAATAATGTTACGCGACTCCATCAAGACGACGCTGCTCTATCAAACTCCCGCAATCTCCAGAGATAATTTAATCACCAAATGCCAAACTGCCACGCCACATTTAGTTGTAATTTTCATCCATGCAAAGGTAATTTGTTTCAGTATTATGAATTAATTAAAGCCTAACGAAGATGGAGAAGGCTGTAGAATGTCTAATCAACAGACCCTTGAGATTGATTCGTTCTCCTCCACACTCTGGCCTATCATGCTTTCTCCTCCGTGTTGTCACATCTTCTGTTTTTCACAATTGTTTCAATTTCTTTCTTCCTCTATGACTTCCTCTATCCTGCTTTCCTACATTCCTGTGAGTATGATGATTTAGACGTCTCCAAAGCAGAGGCGAGGCTCCATCCACTCAGTAATCTGGTCTCCGTTTGACTGACTAGATTCCAACTGTCTTCGTGTGTGTCAGGTGTTGTCTCTGCATGCATCTGCACCGCCTCAAGTACAAAGGATGCCTCTGCACCACGCCACACTTTAATACTTTAATCTTCCTTCTTGCTTTGCTTGTTCAAATGCTTTATGTTTTTGTTGACATTTAAAAGGCCCTTTGCATTCCTATATATATATATATATATATATGCCAGTGTGAAATGCATCAGGGTGGAGCCATGTGTCACTCAATCATTCTTGCAGCTGCTTGTCCCAGGGGCCCGGGACTTTGTTTTCACATACATGTACAAGCCGCGGGGTACCTGAAAGAGTCCTTTTCACCCCGAACACTCACTCACAGGCGTACAGCAGAGTACAAGAAACACACAACACCATAAATCATGGTTATAACACGCCAAAGTCATACACAGACAAGCCCTTCTCACGCACACACCACACATGTCAGGTGTTATCTGGGCTTCAGATCTGAGGCCTGCCCACTGATTCTCAGAACTACACACACACACACACACACACACACACACACACACACACACACACACACACACATATGTCCACACCCAGACAAATATAGTAAATACAGCAGATGCTTTCTCTACCAGTAACAACACACTTCACATTTCACGCTTAAGTCAATATTTATCCTGCATGCTAGATATTCAGGGCATGCTTCGCAGGAGAGACAAAAGCTTCCTGGTTTGATGGTGCGTACTCAATATGATAACAGCGAGTGAATGAAACCTGCAAATTTGCCTCTGCAAACACCACAAACACAATAAGGCAATTTACAGGAAGGAAAAGAGCGATAAAGTGTCATAACTTTTAGCCTGTGAAGTCATGTACTCAACATGGAGAATTGATACTGTAGGTGCATTCCTTTACTGTACAGAGAGAGAGAGAGAGAGAGAGAGAGAGAGAGAGAGAGAGAGAGAGAGAGATGTAAGCAGAGGCTGCAGTCAGTGTGAAATTAATTGTTCTCAGATTAATCAACTCTGAACACAAATAGTTTTAGTGACAGGCACAGGGTGTGTTTGGCTTTGTTTGTGAGAATGTTTATTTAGGCTCAGTGAGGCACCATGGGAAATGCAACAGGGAGTGTCACCAGACAAACACAACATCATAACCCTGCACTCAGACAGGCCTCTCTATTTAAAGGGTCAGTTCACACTGATTACAAAGAAACATATTTTGCTAATAGTGTTAAGCCATGCAGAGAGTTCATTTTTCGCCAATGTATTTAGATAATGTTTACCACCACCACAATACAAAGGAGGTGAGAAGGTCAAAACTTAAGCATATGAACCACTCCAAGAAATTATTTTTATTTACTAAAAACTAATGCATCTTCAACAATATGATTTAATGTGTGTTAGTTTCTTTATATCAACACAAACGGAGATAGAAAGCTCAATGTTTTATCATGGTCATCGGTGGTAACAGTGCAGCTCAATACTAAAGGTTTCAGAATTCTTGAGGCAGCTAACACACCTTGAGCAAATACTTTGTTAGAAATACAGAAGTAGACCGTAATCCCTATTGCAGTGCAGCCAAACAAAGAAAGGGTGGTTGCTTTGCTGAGTTTAAGGTGTGCAGCCTCTCACCTGCAGCTTGCTGCTCCTTCTTGTTCTGTTAATTCTTTCAACATTGAAAATCACCTGCTGCCTAATTAATGCAGATTATGACCCAAAAGAGAGAAAAAAACACCCTGTGTTTTCACAAATTGAATCCTGTGAGGCTGCATTATGAGGAAGGTTTGGTTTGCAACTTAATACAGATATCTGATATGGAGAACTGAACAGTAAACAGGGGGATGACATCAATGAGAAAGAATTAGAAGCAGTAATGCTGGATTACATGCATGCAGCATTCCCTCATTCTTAAGAAGGCAATTTGAATCCAGCGCAAATGGCAGACTCCACCAATCACAATGAAAACTACTCGATAGAGGGGTAATTATTTAATGTAAATACTTGAATGGCTATTACTGAGAAAATGTTGACTAGCTAAAATTGGGTTTTGATCTTCAGGATTATGACTTTATTGATATGCAACAAGGTTTGTTTTTCTATAATTCCTGAAGATTCCAGTTCTGTTAGCCCCTGTTTTAGGTGATTTTTGCACATACAATTAAAATGACCCTGAGATCGCCCGCTGTTAATCACACTGTGGTGACACGAAGCAGATGACCAATTAAAAATCCTTGGGCAAATACCCAATCAGAGCTGTGCTCGGAGGGTCTTCCACGCCGCAGTGTGCCACTGCTTTTTCACAACCTTTTCCATTCTCTCCACCCTGCTGAGCGACAGGGGTCTTTGCACCACACACGCA
This sequence comes from Cottus gobio, assembly GCA_023566465.1. NCBI lineage: Eukaryota > Metazoa > Chordata > Actinopteri > Perciformes > Cottidae > Cottus > Cottus gobio. The sequence continues at coordinate 3,503,766 of CM042222.1, forward strand.
CACATAAACGCAGTGCACCTTATTACTCTTTATTAATCTGCAGGGCGTTAATTGAAACCCCCCTGAGTCTCAGCCGTACCTGCATTCCCGCTCTCATTATCAGTCAAGGTGCCTTTGGGGGAAGAAGAGAGGGGGATGGTGGTGGAAGGAGAGAATCCCAAGTCTCCTGTGACAGGCCAGTTGTACATCCACAGATGTGACTGAATTAGACTTAGCAGCCCGTTGGTGTCTGCTTCCTCTTCCATCAGTGGAAAAAAAGATGCCTGAAGCAAAACGTGTGGATCTATGAAGCTGTATGTGTTCACTACGTGCTGAGGTCGATAGCAGAGGCCTCCCTTTCCCGTCAGTCTGTCATCGCAACTCAAACGTGATCAAGATCAGGTGCATGCACATTTCTTGGACTTTGCAGTTATTTGGAAGCGCATTCGTCTCAGTTCTTTTTTCTTATTTGAGGACAACAAATGTGTTTTTAAGCTTACACTGCTCACATTGTAACAGCAAAAGATCATGAATGAAACGCACTCAGAATCCCAAGAAATAATATTCCATGTTGTTGACACGGAGAGAAGAACAAACATTCCAAGCCGGTTTAGTTTGTAGAATCTGATCTCCTAGACCTTTGATGAAGCTGTCAGAACATTAGTTATCTATCAACCAACGTCTACTGACAAGCGGCGCAATCACTGCTTCTCAAATTATTGTTATTTTTTTCATTAAAATGAGCTGCGTTTTGATTAAGTGTTTTGTTCTGCATGATTACGTTACAAGACTTCAGCTGGTTACACATGTTCAAGTTAATAACAATTTCAACAAAAATCAGCTGTAAAACACACAAAACACACAGACTTCTGTTGCAGTGGCAATGGCTGAAAAAGAAGGGAGAGCTGTTAAAGCATGAGAGTCAAATAATATTATATTAAAGGAGTGGTTTAGTTTAATTAGACGTACAGTACGGTGTAGCTAATAGGTGTTTAATAATTCATAGTATTTAAAAAGGAGGGCAGTAGATCAGCAGACCTGGAGGTTGGCATCGCTGCTTGGTTTTCATCTACATTTGAACATTTTATTACTTATGTGTTTCTGCATATCACAGGTGTGTAGCCAAGCTTCCAGCTTTCAAATTAGGTCAGGGTTTGGTTTACACAGACGTCGCTGGCTATGGAATATGTATGAATGCCAAGATCCTAAAGTGTGTATGAGTAAAATGTGTTCTTGCTTATGTGTGTGTGTGTGTGTGTGTGTGTGTGTGTGTGTGTGTGTTTGTGCGTGCGTGAGTGTACGTGTGCGCCAGGAGAGAAGAGGATCCGATTAGTACTACTCTGAAAGTAATTACCTTAATTAAAGCAGTAATGTGTGGAGACCGAGGGGAGGACAGGGGGAGAGGAGGGGGGAGGCAGGGGAGAGCCTGCCATCTTTTATGGGGCAGTTTAGGGACTGTGTGATTTAAAGGGCACACTCACCAGTGGGCAGAGAGAGAGAGAGAGAGAGAGAGAGAGAGAGAGAGAGAGAGAGAGAGAGAGAGAGAGAGAGAGTGAGAGAGAGAGAGAGAGAGAGACGGAGAGAGAGGGAGGGGACAGATAGACAGTTAGGGATGAAAGAAGAATGGGGGTGAGTGAGGATGAAAGTGGGTTTTGTTATGGAAGGATAGAAGGAGGTGGGGGGAGACGGTGTGTGAATGAGAGAGTGATTGTGGGGGAAATAAAACAAGACCAGTTCTTACAGAGATTTGGCCAACAAGCTTCAACACATTCATTTTGGTAAATTTGGTAAATAAATCATTTAATTCTCCTATCGGCAGACTTTTGTTCACCTTTCCAAATACACTTTCCACTCATAGACTTAAACACCCAACCATTTACACACACACACACATACATAAAACAATAAACAATAGCCTCCATTACACACTGTTTTACCTTGTTACAAAGCGCCTACGCTGGACCTTATCTGGCCTGGCATATGACAGCTTACTCAACCCTGCTATGGTAGACACACTTCCTCTGAAACCTGTTTGTACCTTACCACACACACACACACACACACACACACACACACAGAACCAGTTCCAAGGGGAGGAGTGTGTTAAGATATTGTGAAGCATCTGTTTGTGGTGAGAAACCCTGCAGGTGTGTACTCAAGTGAAGACATCACACGTCAGTGGAGGATAAGGACAGATAAACATCAGTTAAAGGGTGACTTCGACCGCCTGTTCTGAGCCTAAATCTGCACATTACATAATTTTGGTAAAATGCAAAAAAAGTGGGCAAATGAGAATTGCCGACCTCTGTTTGACGAAAGCCTCAATGCAGCATAGATATACACATATGACATCAGTAACAGAATGGCTTTGGAATTTGATTTATTTTCTGTTCATCAGACCACAAACGAGACATGGATGACAGCCCCACGGTCTCACTCCCCTCTGCTGGAAGACCACCTGGCAGGGGCAGAACGTGTCCCAGCTTTAGAGACGGAGCGTCGCGGCTGAAGCAACTCCAAATCAGCCAGCGCCAAACATGGCGCCTGCGTCTCTGGAGCGTAGATTAGTCCCAAACGTTTGACTATATCTCAACATTGGCCTGGCAATATTACAGCTGATTTAAAAAAATAGATTTCGAGCCATTTTCAACCATGAAATGTATATTTGTATCACCGGACAGTAATATAAAGTGTATAGTTTGTGTGCAATTATTTTTTTAATCATGTCAGAATCAAATACTATTTACTAAGTTTTTCCTGGGGTGTTTGTTTCATTTGTCCCCACTCCACTCCAGATACGATTTATGGATTCTTTGTTGTTTTTGTTTTTTTCCCCTCAAGTACTTTGTTCCCCATATTTTATAAGGCCAAATTCTTAATTGTGGTTCATGTTTTTCTCTGTACTCTCCAAGGCTCTGCCGCCTTCTGTGAAGTTTGAGGTCTGCATTGGCCTTGCATGTGTGTGCATGAGAATCAGTGTGTGTTTGTGTGAAAGCTTGCTACACTATTGGTTCTGCAGAACCAGACAAAGAGATGAAGAGCAGCTCGCACATTTGCACGAGTTGGAGGTCTCATCGTAATCGTTGGATAATGGAAATCAAATAACAACCTACGAAATATAGTCAGCGCTGTGTCCTCGTACAACATTCAGCTTACAGGTGTGTGCGTGTGTGTGTGCGTGTGTCAGCATTTGAATTGCAAGTGAAATAACATCTTTGTGATAGAGTGATAATTAAAATAATAACATCCCTGACAAAATATTCATAAAGGTAATGATGAATGCCACATTTCTCAGTGAGATACATCAGAGGCATCTTCGTTAAAAGAAAACAGTGGCCGGCGTCTCCCACACCCTCAAATTATCTGCCGCTTTCACATTTCACTGATAGCATAGATGAGAGCTGAGGAAAATGGACACACAATTATGCTCACTTGTCGTATATTAATACTGCTTCTTGACATCTTCCATGGACCCTGAGCTGTCATCTCTTTGTCTGCTTTAATTGAAAATTAATGGTTAGTGCGTTGCCAGGGCAACCGCAGAGGTGGCGGTGGGTAGCGAGCCACATTCAGACAGACACCAGTGGCATTGTTTGTCCTGTCTGACCTTGGAAGTCAGACAAAAAGAAAGAAGAAAGGCAGAGGAGGACAAAAAAGACATTAAAAAGAGAATAGAAAGGTAAGGGTTGAATGTTGTGCATTGGAGCGAGGGAGAAAAAATAAAATAAAGTTATTATGGCCATGTTTTGGGCAGGTGGAGAGAAAGAAAACTGTGGTTGGGGTGACTGCGGAGAAGACTGACGATATGATGTCAAAATGCCAAATGGGGAGAATTATGTTTGAGTAAGAAAGCAGAAAAAGGCCTGGTGATTCTTCTCTGGAGCGACAGGATTACCTTTGTGCTGATGGAGTCAGAGGGCACCTCGTGGCCCCGTAATCATCTGGACACAGGTGTGGGAGTGAGCGAGTGGGAAACAGAGACATTGTGTGCGTGAGTGTAGAGGTGTGCGTAGACATGTTGGTCCTGTTTACAAATCCATTAGCGTGGCCGCAGTGCCAAATGGACACTGACTTCTAGGCCAGGCGTCTGTAGATTGACAGAGGCGTTTATGGACGTCACACAATCTACTCCAGTTGAGAGCTCCCTGAGCCAAGATGAGGAGAGGCACGAGAGGTTACAGTGGACATGATGAAAAATCATTTAAAAAATAATTTTCAACTCTGATTTGCTCTCAGAAGATCTCAGCTGGTACGGTGCTTTTCATCATTAGTGGGCTTAGTTGAGGAGCTGTAGAGAAAATAGATAACAATTGAATCCGTGTCCAAGTGGCATATATATATATATATATATATATATATATATATATATATATATATATATATATATATATATAAATGAATAGTTCACCATGTGATGTACTGTCTCTGTCTATCTTAATGCTCTCCCTTTATTTGTGTGGGAAGCTCGGTCAACACTTGATGTCAAACAAAGGGTGTACAATCTTTTACTGTGACCACATTGGGTCATTTAAACTTTTCCTGGTATTCATTGTGAGAGTTGTATGTTCCCAAGCAAAGTTCTCCAGCTATGTCCCGATATATCACTTTTTTCTTTTGCATGACCGGACCTTTATATATTCTACTGTCAGTGCAAATACAAACAAACATTTTAATGCCCTCATGGACACTGAATGCTTTGATTTGCTTGGCCCAACAAAGTTATACACTATATGAGGAAATGAGAATGTATAAACTGTTGAAGAATGTTAACAATTTGTATTATGCAAACTGCAGTAAAACGTAGTGAAAAAATGATAGAAATAGATAAAATAGACATGCTTGACATGCATACACAAAGAAAAAGAAGCACATACATATCGATATCACTGGAGACACATACGTTGCAATAGCCATAAGCAGTGATTCCCATTAACTGTAGCAGCCTACCAAATTCTGCCACAATTCTATAATGAAACTTAATACTTTTAAATTTCTCAATGGGTGGGCAGGCTGGCCCTCTGCAGCAGTGCACATAGCAGCCCGCTCTAGTTGGGCTCTGAAAGGGAAAGTGGCTTCTAACTCCGGCTTATCTAGCTTTAAAGTGACTCTGGTGCTCGGAAATACTACAACTTTCGTCCCCAAGGGACCAAAATCTACACAGAACCGCCCCCTGCTTGCACCCTGGTTGTGCCATGCTTGCACTCTCGTTGCACCCTGGTTGTGCCATGCTTGCACTCTCGTTGCACCCTGGTTGTGCCATGCTTGCACTCTCGTTGCACCCTGGTTGTGCCATGCTTGCACTCTCGTTGCACCCTGGTTGTGCCATGCTTGCACTCTCGTTGCACCCTGGTTGTGCAATGCTTGCACTCTCGTTGCACCCTGGTTGTGCCATGCTTGCACTCTTGTTGCACCCTGGTTGTGCCATGCTTGCACTCTCGTTGCACCCTGGTTGTGCCATGCTTGCACTCTCGTTGCACCCTGGTTGTGCCATGCTTGCACTCTCGTTGCACCCTGGTTGTGCCATGCTTGCACTCTCGTTGCACCCTGGTTGTGCCATGCTTGCACTCTTGTTGCACCCTGGTTGTGCCATGCTTGCACTCTTGTTGCATCCTGGTTGTGCCATGCTTGCACTCTCGTTGCACCCTGGTTGTGCCATGCTTGCACTCTCGTTGCACCCTGGTTGTGCCATGCTTGCACTCTTGTTGCACCCTGGTTGTGCCATGCTTGCACTCTTGTTGCACCCTGGTTGTGCCATGCTTGCACTCTTGTTGCACCCTGGTTGTGCCATGCTTGCACTCTCGTTGCACCCTGGTTGTGCCATGCTTGCACTCTTGTTGCACCCTGGTTGTGCCATGCTTGCACTCTCGTTGCACCCTGGTTGTGCCCTGAAAAAGAAACACTTGGGAAGTTGGAAACACACAAAAAACAGTTTTGTAGCAGCTGATTTTCTGATCCAAGCAGGTTGGCACATTTTTTTTTAACTCAGTACGTTATCACTATGATTAGATTCTAAATTCCTCTGATCAATCAATGAACCAATTTGATAGACAACTCTCTGTTTAATACGAAACCTTGGATTCTTTGGGATTGGTTTTGTTGGTTCAGTTTTTCATAACAAATGTACAATTTAAGACAAAGGCCATGAAGGAAAGACATCCTATACAATGTTACAGCACTCACTGCTGACCCTGTATGTGAACAAAACCTATGTGCATTTGTAAGCGCTTGCTTGATCACAGCTCAAGTACACCCACCAGCCTGAGCGCACCTTTGTAGAGATATTTGAATGAATCATGGTGCATTTTCAGAAACATTTAGCCGCCAAGCAAACTGTCTACACTACATGCACAATACTCCTTTTCTTAAGGTCTGGAGAAATCTAACACACTCTAACTTGTGTGTCAGGGTTGGAGGCCAGCTGCTTGAGTGTGTGATAGTGTGTGAGTGTCAGACATAGATGTACAAGCCCTTCTGTGTGCATATTTGTGTGTTGCCCATCATTGAGGCCAAGATTGAAAACCTCTCAAGGCCTGGGAGGTAAGGGCACATTTATTGATTGGGACTTTCTTATGCAGACATTTTGTGAAGGTTGAACGCCTTTCCATTCCCATTGTGTATTCTGTTACAAATGTGACGATACACTGCTTTTGACAGGTCACATAACAGTTTTTTCTTTCTTTGGCAACATTTTCCAGAAATGTTTTTTCACACCATGAGCAGCCGACAGTAGAACGAGTCCACCAGTAACAAAGAAATGAGTCCCAGCTTAAAGCAGAACATCCATTTGAACATCAAAATGTTCTAAACCATATTGAAGTTGAAGTACCCGGCATGCTCTGATTAATCATACTGCATTGGCGTCAGCAGATACTTTATGATGCCCTGTCAGGCCTCTTCTGCAGCCATCTTTAATTATTCAAGGTTCTTTGAGGTTTGAGGGGTTTTAGCCAATAGGAACTTTCCTACACAGTTCAGTGTGAAGACTTACCAATATGGTAAGCAACTGGTGCAGGAGTCAAATAAATATGCATGCCCAAATTCAAGGAATATTGTGAAATTTGTCAAAAATAGTGAATGTTCCACTTTTTCATTCGCTCTCCCATTTCTATTTGTGTGTGTTTGTCTGTGTGCGTGCGTGTGTGTGCGTGTCTATCAGTGTGCGTGACCCAGACTCTTCCATGTACAATATTATTATATTACAATATATATACAATATTATCATGGTCGTGTGGACAGGTTTCTGGTGGTGAGATGGATTGCAGGAGGAATTTAAAGGGTGGTCAGAAACATTGGGCCTCATGCAGGAAGCGATAAAAGGACAAGTTTCCTACTTTTGTTCATATAAAAGTTTGGTTCCTTATTTTGGTCCATTGATCCCAATTAAGACAATAAAAACTCTTGAATAGTATTGCCTGCGTTCAGTGTTTGAAAGGCCTACAAACTGCTCTTTGAGGCTTTTTGATGCTTTTTTTCTCGAGAAAATCACATTTTGACTTTTATTCAACAGTTTCTCAATGTCATTACTGAGGAAAGGTTTTCTCTTCTTGCAGCTTCTTCTGGTGGTGTCTCTTCAACTCTTGGCATGTGCGTAGGTGCGTAACACCTGCCCTTTTATAGAGGTTTACGAGGAAAAAGGAAATACTCAAGTAAAGTACAATTTAGTCCTCATTCCGCACACTTGGGAAACACACAATTTGGATGGTAACAATGCTTGGTGTCTTCAGAATTGACTTCTCATATTTTATTCTCATAACAGAAAATTAAGAGAAAAAATAAAATACATTCAAAAGAATGTGGCACGAGGAAGCCAGAAGGGAGGGCTGTTTAGTTTTGCACATTACTCAACATTGTAACAAGAGGTCGTCAACGTCTCCTGTCATAACTCTCACAAAGTTAATCAACAGAGTCCAAGAAAAACATGGGTATGGTTATTAAAAACGGATCAATACATGTTTTCATAGAATAACACTCATTAAATATACATCCCTCTGTATATTTAATATTGCTATTGTCTTCTTTACTGTTCTTTATTACTGTTTTACTGTTTATTTATAATACTTGATTTTTGTATTTTTATTACTATGTGTCTCTTATTGCTGTAATCCTGCAGTTTTCCCACTATTATATCCCATTATATTATATTATCATATCTTATCTTATATAGTAACAGTGACAAACTCTGAGATAGAAAACATGACTTTTGAGTGTCATTGAAGATTCTTGTCCATTCTCGTCTGTTTTTCTTTTGGGGGGGGGGGGGGCAAACTCACCTACTGAGTTATTTTTATTAATTTATTAATAAAAACAAGGCCAACAAAAGTAGTATGAACTGTTTTACCTTTCCACCAATATGAAGAAACTGAAAGGCTAAGGTTGCTCAAAGGTCTGTGCACACTAAAATTAAATCATATTTGTTTCTCTTATGACATGTATGCATGTGTGCTTTGATTAACTGATAACAATAGCTATTATGAAATTAATTTATATGCATAGCAATTGCAAGTACACAGGCACAACGCCAACATGTTTGTAAAGTTAAATTACACTGAAATCTGCGGAGAGAAAACACTAATAAAGAGGAGTTCATGCCCGATGATCTGTGATGCTGTCATGACTGAGCTACTGGCCCTGTTGGCTTGTACTTGTACTTTACTTGAGTACTTCCTTTTTTCTGCTACAGTTCAGAAGCAAATATTATTCTTTTCACTCCACTACATTTATTTGATAACTTGAGCTCAGTTACTTTGGAGATTCAAAAATGATGATGTGTAATGAAAGGGTATAATATAAGATCAGACTTTATTCAAACTCACCGGCTACCCAGCATTATATAAAATAATTTAGTTGAGCTCCACCATTATCAGCTGCAATATTAAAGTGATGTACAATTAATTCACTATAATTAGAATACAGTTATATAATATCCATTATTCTGAAATGGGTTTACTTTTGGTGCTTTAGGTGTGTTTTGATGCTAATACCTTTGTGTTTTAAACATCTTGAGTAAAACTAACTAACTCTACTTCTTCCTGTTAGAATACAATGCTTTGTAGTGCTCCTAGTGAGAGCTAGAGAGTTTACATTGGAGGGTCAAGACGAATAAATAACTCTGTATGGATTATGAAATATCAAATGAATGACACTGTATGTATTACACAAATGTACAAATGTATTAATTAGAATTATGGAATGTATTAAGTGATTATGGAAGGAATCCTGAAAACATCAGGAGCCCACAAACAGTTACGCAGCCTGACGATTGGAGTAGATAAGGACGTGCTCAGGAATGTGCCTGTGAGGGGGTTGATTGAAGTCCTGAGCACTGTTGTTTATGCGAGAGGGGGTTTGAGCTGACCAACACCTAAGAGGACGAGGTCTTGTCCAATCGATGGACTGGAAGAGATGCTAGCCAGATATCTCTCTCCCATGGGATATATTTTGTATATTTTGTGTAGTTATTAGTGTGATTCAATTTGAAATGCTGTTCATCATCGGTTAATTAAATACATTTTTATTATAACTTTCTGCATCCGGGACTTCTCTTCACACAATCGCCCAAATATTTTTGAACTTAACATTCCCCAGAACCTTCTTCCTCCTGCTCCCTGCTGATGCCCCTCGTCTCTGCCTCCTTCTGCTGACATGGATCGTGGTCATCTGGATCGTGGTCCATGCCTACTACTTATTACATGAATAATTTCTGTGATATTCATTGAATGTGCTGTAACTCTGTTACGTTGATTCTGGTCACATGACATCTATTGCTTCTGTCCATCCGGGAGAGGGATCCTCCTCTGTTGCTTTCCTGAAGGTTTCTTCACTATTTTTTCTGGGAGTTTTTCCTGATCCGATGTGAGGTCCCGGGACAGGGATGTCGTATGTGTGCAGATTGTAAAGCCCTCAGAGGCAAATTAGTAATTTGTGATTCTGGGCTATATAAAATAAACTGAATTTAATTAAAATGTGGAATGCACACACACAAAGAAACTTGACTGATTATCTCAAACCATCAACCTGTCACTGAGACACCTGCAGCCATTTGGAACTGCAACGAAGAACAGTCATTAACAGCTACAGCAAGAGACCTTTTTCACATAATCAAAAGCAACTTATTTAAATTGCACAAATGATGAAAATGCAAGATCACACAGTAAAATAAAATCCAGTTATTTCTAATTCCTGCATCTCTTATCATCTCTCTCATCATGCTCCAGAAGAGCACAATACGGCGCTATTCACATCAAAGATTGTCACTTCAACTAGTGGACACAAACAGTCTATGTCAGGAAGGAGGACAAAGACCATTGTTAATACTACCCAAATGTTACATGAATGAAAACGATCCACTGCTTTAATGTGCACACATGTAGCAGCAGGCGATGCTGGACCGTGAGAGGGTGGCTCCTCCAAGCTAATTAAAATTGAATTGTCAATCAGCAAATCATATTACAGTCTGAAGGGAGTAAACATGTGTTGTGTGTGCCAGACAGCGCTGTCTCACCCAACAGGAGAGTGTCTAGGCGAGAGAGGTGGTGCTGCAACTCCATACACACACCAACTAAAGGAGTCAGGGAAGCAGGAAGGAGGGGGTGACGTGAGCAAGAGGCGGGAGGCGAGGAGAGAGAAAAAGTAGTTTGCGTGTAGATGATATGGAAGGCTGAGGCAAGGGACTGGGACTGCAGAAGGAGGGAGAAGATAGAAGAAAGAGAAAGAGAAAGAACGACGGATCACTTTCCCATATTGCATGTGTAGCAGAATCCATCATTTTGGACAGCCAGATGTGCGTCATTCACATCAAACTTTCCAAATTAAAGGGCCACCTCTCCCTTCCACTCCCCTCTCTAATCCTCTCTCCATCTCCTTTTCTCTTACCATTAAGTCTCTGTGCACACACACACACACACACACACACACACACACACACACACACACACACACACACACAAACACACACACATTTTGTACATACAAACTTACTAACTTCTTCTTCTTTTTCCAAAGGAACTTGCTGAGAGGCTCATTATGATGTTTTGTAACAGCCGCGTAGCCTTAGGATGCAAAACACATCTCTGCGCTGCCAGACGCGGCATTGTGGGTTATCTTATCTGATGTGAAAAGGGATGGTGAATGTTATTTGCATGCTGCATTGATGTTCAAATAGCAGTTTGAATGCTTCCTCTGCAGGGAAGGACTGTGATTGTATGGTTGGCGAGCAAACAAGTGTATCAGATGATATCAGCCTTGGCCCACTTTACTATCCTGGAGGAGAACCATGCATGAGTCTGTACCATAAAAAACTTCCCCCGGCTTATACATACATCTGTCTCCAACTCCACCATCAGCTTTCCTCAGTAACATACATATGCATGTGTGTCTGTGTGTCAGGTTCCTCAACCCCTGCGTCTGTTGCACTTTATGGCAGTGATATGTTAAGTACCTCATATTACAGTCATAAAAAAGGTCTGGAAGTTGCTTGATGCAGTTTAAAGCTGTAGACTCAATGCCGCAAATCAACCTCTGCTCTTCAGCCTGACACGCACCGACACAGACACACACTCGATCCTGCTTGAGTGGCTGCCAAAGGCCCCGCTTGCCTTTCATATATACACAAAATGACAAGAGGGAAGAGAGGACAGGAGACAAGAGGACAAGAGAGGAACAGAAACAAGAAGAAAGATGAAAGAAAAGGTGGAAGAAAGACAGTAATAAGGAGTAGAAGGTGTCTGAATTGTAAATGAGTGAATGTCACTCTGACAGCGGAGCAACCGGACAGACACATGATGGAGCTTTCATCCCTCACCGTCATCGCCCCGTAAAAGAGAGTGTGCGATATATTTTCTCATTTTATGTCCAATTTCGTTGGGATAGGAGGGCACACGATAAGTGAAAAGGCAGAGGGAAGCACCCCTACCCCAGCAAGTCTCTGCTGTTCTCTCACACACACACACCCACAGTGAGGAGACCAACTTTTCCTTTCTTCGAGAGAGTTCTCTTTAGCCGGGCTGCCAGATGAGGTTTGATACCTGTGATTTCACAGTTAATCCTGGTTAGAATTTTAATAGAAGGGAAATTATTGTCTTTCTCTTACTTCCCTTTCCTCACTTCCATTTCCACTCCCAATGCCGTCTCCCTCTCCCAATCTCGCTCCCTCTCTTTTCTCCGACACGGGGGCGCGGAAAAAGCCTGACCTCTGCGTTTTCCCCCGTCCTTAAGATTGGTTTTAAATACTCAGCAGATTAAAGCACAGGCATGAAAGCTCACATTAGCAATATATTTAAAAATCCCCCTGGCCGATAATCCATGTATTTGTCAGAATCAAACACAGGGGAATAGAAAAGGGACCAATGACATGATGAGTAGCCTGAGCCAGACACATTGTGGAGGGGAATTAGAAAGAGAGAGATACATTTAACAGAATGTGGCCCAAGAAGAAAAGTCCTTCAGGATGATTATTGAAATTCACTCAAGACTGGCTCACGTGAGCATTTGACAGGACAAAAAGCAGCGTGGCAATTTGACGACCTCTGATGCCCTTCATCGTCTCTCTCTGTCTCTCTGCAGTGAGCACACACACATGCACACACATAGAGTGACCTGTAATGAGGAACGACTGATAGAATCTAATGTGCATTGTTCACATACTGGACGTTTAACGGCAATTTTGCTACGCTGCTATGCTGGGAATTTTAACCTTCAGAGATGTGACTGTTATTGTCAAAAAAGACCAAAACATTTTGTTTTGGACTGAAAAAAATAATTGTTATGTTTAAAATGTTATAAAACCTTGTAACACATACGCTTTAAGCAGTTGTATGAGCTTCTATGATTACAATCCGTTTTTTTAATCTCCAATCACACAATAAATCCAAGCAGAAACACTGAATAAATACATGCATCTTAGAAAGACCGGAGAAATATATACTTCTGTCCATCGGTCACATATTTTCTGTTCTATTTCTATATTTTACAAAAAATCCCAAGGACATATAAAACAAAAATGGGTTCTATTCATATACAGCCTCCCACTGCATCCTTGTTAATGAAATCTCTGAGATTACTTCTTGTTTCAGTGTGTTTTCTTTAAGCTGGCGAAAGGCGCTAAAGAAGAGATGAATAGTCTTATAAACTGAGAAGTGTAGGTCAAAAGAAATCATTTAATCTTTCACAACCACAGTTCACATACACAAACAGATCCAGTATAAATGTGCAGAACCAGTTATAGTGAATTCCAGATATTTATGAGAAAAACATATTGCATTCAATGGTGTGAAGCCTCCAAGGTTGTGAAAACTACAGGACATTAAATGTAATTATTTTATTCATCTCAAATGAGTGAACCCTTCTGAACGTTTACTGAAGAGAGCGTTCGTTAACACAAGAGGACCAAAACAACCCTGCAATGCTTGAATGATTTTTGGGCGAAAAGGTGGCTTGTTCAATGTCAAAAACATTATAGTGCTTTCATTTAATGCATTTGTCTTTCAATTGTCGCTGCTTTTTTAAGTACAATGTGTCAAGGGGCGAGGAGTTCTACGGCCAGAGAGGAGATTTACATGGCTGTTGTAGCTTCACTAATCTGGTTGTAATTATATTTTTTTAATTTTTATTTTCTTTGCATTTTGACGCATCGCATTTTTGGGTATTTCATCTACCTTACAGCAAATATTGCTCCTTAAAAATCAGTTTTGCGTTAAAATAGCGACATAAATTAGATTTGTATGTACTTTTGGGCCTTTAAAATAAACATCTCTGAATCTAGCGTAACATGCATGATAGAGTCTTAAACTGGTTATTGTATCAGGGCTGTTATTCATGTCAGCTTAACACTGATCGCTACAGTAATGTGACAGAGCACTCCGAGTTACATCTCTCTCTGCTGCATTAAAAATCTTCTGCCCAGAAATGCCACACATAACATCCCACCGAAAACACATGCACACACACACACCAAAAAGGTTGCTGAAGAAAGCCAACCCTATCTTATTCTTCCTCTCATCCCTCCATCCTAGCCTCTCTCCCATTCCTTGAACCAGTCACTGACAGCACACAATGCAGTGCAAAAGTCATAAAAGTGTGTGTGTGTGTGTGTGTGTGTGTGTGTGTGTGTGTGTGTGTGTGTGTGTGTGTGTGTGTGTGTGTGTGTGTGTGTGTGTGTGTGTGCGCGCGATGCTTTCGGAGACAAAGACCCCTGCTGTAGGGAGTCCTGTGGGAAAGGCGTGCGGCCGGAAGATGTGAGCGCGCCGGCGAGTGATAATGTCAGCTGGAGAGATACGGCGTGTCATTTTACACAACCACACATCAAAAAAGACAGTGGGGGGAGAGAAGAGAAGACAGCATGTCATTTGTTTGCTTTGATACAAGATCGTACCGAGGGAGGGACTGGAAAGCTGTGTGTGTGTGTGTGTGTGTGTGTGTGTGTGTGTGTGTGTGTGTGTGTGTGTGTGTGTGTGTGTGTGTGTGTGTGTGTGTGTGTGTGTGTGTGTGTTTGACGTATGTTTGTATGTCCCGCACATGAGCAGATGAAGGGATAGGATTTCAGGGATATCCTAAATGTCTTGTATTAAGTTTCCAGCTAGACGAAGCGGCATAATGGAGGCTTGCACAGTTCTGTCCTGTCTGACTCGGGAGCTCTTCAACATCAGCATCCCGAGGCCGTGCCGCAGACCGCCACACACACACACTTCAAATCAAAATGTATCCAGTTTTGATGATTAGTGTACAATTGCAGAACTGAGTTCACTTGACCCAGGAGCAGGGTTGTTTAGATGCATCTGTGCAAGAAGAATTAATACTTTCTACATTGCTATTCCTAATAAAAGTCCTCCATTCAAAATCTTACTTAACGGTATATCACAATAAAAAAACAACAACATATTTTTCCTCTTTCCTGTATTTATTGGTTGTTTTGGCGTGAGCTGCCAGGTTTTGAAGATATCGGCCGTAGAGATGTTTACTTCTTGTGAATATAATATGACTATGTGGCGCTCAAAGCGGCAAAAATACATTTGTAAAAACCTCAACAGCCGTGTCTCTGTCCACTAATCAGGACCTTGTTGTGAGCAATTTTATGTAGGAAGTATGATTGAAATACATGAAACAAGGTCTGAACTGTCCCTTTTTACGTAAAGGTATGTATGTAATAGTGTCAAAAGATACTTAAAGTACCAAAAGTAAAAACACTCATAATGCAGAACTGCCCTTATCAGAATGAGTTATATCACTAGATTATAAATAGTGATGCATTAATATGTACATCAGAAATGCTCCAGCAATGCTCCAGCTGGTAAAGGTGGATCTCATACCTTATATACTGCTGGGCTTAATCTATAGTAATGCGTCATAATGTATTAGTTGATATACACATTTTATTAATAAGCTGAATCTGCAAAGTAACTCATAACTAATGTTCTCAAATAAATAAATATATATATATATATATATAGTGCAGTTAAACTCTAGTGTAGCAGAAGTATAAAGTGCTCAAAAATACTTAAGTAAAGCACAAGTACCTAATTTTCCCAAGTACAGTACTTGAGTAAATGTACTTACATTCCTAGATTGGTTCAGTGTATTTGTATATTAGTTGGTTATTTTAACCCAGTGTTAGACACAATAAGCTTCAAGTGTGACCTTAAAACTGGAACAAATATACAAAAAACAATGTGCATATGGCGCTCAATACTGTGAAGGATGCACATATTATTATAAATCAAAAGTAAAATAGGGACGTGTCCGTTTAAAAGAGCAGATCGTAACAGGTACCCGTTCACATCCTCCAGCTCTCATCCGTCCTCTTCCTTTTTGCTTTGAATCACACATTCCTTCAGTCACTCTAACGCTACATGACATGCTGAAGGTTGACATTTTAACCATTAGACAACAGTCCCCTCCCCTCCCTGTCATCCACCCACGTGTCAGTGTGTGATGTGTGTGATGTGTGTGATGTGAGAATGCATGCATGCATTTGTACATTCACCTCCTCAGATGCGGGATAATGAAATGACTTACAACATTAGAAAACAGGCACACATGTGCAGACATACTTCCTTTGCTCTCTGATGCATCATTGCATCGATACTCCACCTCCAAGTGGGTTTCAGATTTTATTTTGACTTTTTCATTACAGCAACTAAGACTTTCCAAAGAAAGTTAGAATAAGTTGATATGCATTACATTCAAATCCTTTGATTCAACACCTGGGCGGTTAACCTTTCATCGATTAAGACATTTATTTATGATCCTAAGTTTATGGTGACACTTGTCTTTTAGAGTAAGATGTTTTAGGGGGAAAGTACTTTCCCTCACTTCTTCAACTCATCACCATCATCCTTGATGATTTGAGACTTGTTGAGAGTATTGTTCTTAGGTACTGAACAACAAGAGAAGCTGTGTGTGGATGTGGATGTATTATTGTAATAGACCAGGCTTGATATAGCACTGGTGTTTTTCAGCCTCCGTCTTCTGTTGTTTTTGCATAACCACGGAGGCGGCAGTGGTATGTGTGTGTGTGTGTGTGTATGTGTGTGTTTATGTGTGTGCGCGCAGCCTTCCCACTTTGTCTTTATTTGTAAACAAGCACACTCATATTTGTACCAATGTGGGTATATGAGTGTGTTTGTGAATGTTTGGATAGTTTGGCCTCTGCGCCGCTTTCCCGCTCTGGGTCTGTTTATTTGTATGTGTGTGTGTGCGTGTGTGTGTGTGTGTGTGTGTTTGAGGTCTCTCTTTGAGTTCGACTGTAAAGGCATTGTGGGGATTTCGTGGAGGTTGTTTGTAAACATCACCAGCGGTACGTTTTATTTTATTGTGGCTTTATTTTACGACATTATTCCCAGATGCCTGCTGAAGCTGGCTGTTTTTAATGCATCCACCACACATTCTGCGCTCCCTCGCCTCACGCCCGCCGCCACACATGTGCTTTTGCTCTCATACGCAAACAAACAACACAGCCTGCAGTGCTGATTCCTTCAGAAAGGAGCAGTGAAGAAGAAGTCCCCTCCCCACACACACACACAGGCCATAATCAATCTAAAATCCTGCGTTTGAAGGACCAGATTGAGTCATTCAAGTTAGTGGCAGCAGCTTTTTTCTACTCCTTTTCTTTTCTTTTTTTTCATGCTCTGACACTGTGGGTGAGCTCTCCCATATTTCTCTTTAATTAAGCCAGGGAAAACCTTGTAGTACAGCCAACCCAGCTCATGTAGCCACTTATGTTTTAATTTAATTACCTGTCCACTTTGATAATTATTCCCCCTGATTAACAGGGAGAGAAGGGTTCCTAAATGGGAATGGGAGATGGGTGAGAGGGCCAAGCAGCGTTTCTCACCTTCCAGCGAGAACAAGAATGAAGGTGTTGACTTAAGATGTTCAAGCCAGCTCTTATTTTGATCCGGTTTCTTACTTGGCCGGCTTCAGCCCAGCCTGGCTCGGCTCGGCTTTATTCAGGCTGTGCAGAACAAAAAGTCCTTCTGAGTTTCCTGTGTTCTGTTTAATCGTGTTATTTAATATATCCATGAGCCAAAACAGACAAAAAAAAACCAACAAATCAAGATTCTGCAAACAGGCGGGGGTGATTGATACTTTAGTAAAAATGTCAACAGTTACACACCAACGAGCACACAGAGGATTCAACCTCACTGCTCTCTATTGTGCTTCTCCACATTCAGTTATTGGATTCAGGTTGTATAACGATTTTAAGTAACCATATACACTATGTGGTTCAGTTACAAACTTTCTTTTAATAATACCTTGTCGATTTTGTCGATCAAACTTGAAATGGCACCTTCATGATAACAGCCACTTAAAAAAGCATCACTCATCACCATCCAGTTGCTCACATTAGCACCTGTCACTTCTCCAGAGATTTATTGGAGAAATATAACAAAGTGTTCCTGGCAAAAATGTGTCAGGCCCAGAAGAGAGGTGAGTAAGTAAATATATAATATATATTTTTTTTATTTTATATATATATATTATATATTTTGTTCTATCATGTCATTTGTAAATGCCTTCATTATTTAAATGTTATTTATTATACATATATATATATAAAAATATAATAAATAACATTTATATATCGATTAGATTAGAGAGATAGATAGATAAATAGATGGGCACACAAGCACACACACACACACACACACACACACACACACACACACACACATATTTTAGAGGTATTGATCGTGCTAATGAATGTGTTTTGATTTACTGCAGTCGTGGCCCATTGTTGGGTGGTACTGTGATGGACTGCCATCATTTTCCAATGGTAAAAGCTTAGATAGAGAAAAGGCAAGAGGGCAGAATACCATTTAATGGCCAAAGCAAAATTATTCCAACATCTTTTTATGAGTTATGGCACTCTTTTTTTTCCCACTCACTTTTTTTTTGCAGCGACAGGTATGATGTAATTTCCAAATTTCATTTGAGACAGTAATCTCAACACTGATTATGCTGTCAATTAGTAAATGAATGTGGCGGTGAGGGGAAAAAGGTGGTAATAACTCTGCAAAAGGAGTTGTCAGGCTTCCAAAATACATAAAGGACGCAGTGAGAAAGGCAGGCAGTAAAAATTGTCCAATCACAATATAACTGTCTATTTGCAAGGTAAGTGTAAAACAAGAGTGAACCCACTTAAACTGATTTTACACTTATTTTTTATTTGTGGAATACAACATTTCTGAGGTTGATGTACATCTTTTTGGCATAAATCAATAAAGGCTTACATGCAGAGTGAAAGAGATGAAAGTTGTCTGCCTTATAGAGCAACAACAACAAAAGATATATGAGAAAAATAGAAGTTATTTATAGTTTCTTATGTAACAAAAAGATGTAGGAAATCAAAATGTGTAATAGTGACTACTTTAGTTTGGATGACCGTGCTTTTGTTGACGGTTCCTCAAATCTGTGCAGAGGAACATCTGTTCTTCTCTGCCTCCACAATAGCAGCTCAGCCGGGATGCAAAGAGAGGTCAAAAGATCAATGCCTTACCCTCACACACTCACACACACACTGGGTGAGAGAGAGAGAGAGAGAGAGAGAGAGAGGCTCTACCTCTCACCGGCTGCTGTTTTCCTTTTGTGCGCCAGGGCATTGCGAGGAAACGCGCACCTGCTTTAGAGGCATTACGGTAGCGCAACAAACTGTCCCCCTCGCAACACACACACTCCTCACTCGTGCACTCACACAGCCCTAGTGATTCAACCCTGATTTCCAGAAAACGAGCAAGCAACAGACGGGATGCCAGAAAGTGAGGACCGGTGGAACTGAATCAGCCCCTTGAAGAGATAGCGAGGCGAAGCAGATGCAACCAAACAAGACGAGAAGCTGCGCGCTTTCTCCGCGGCAACTTGCGCACAGTGCCAGAGTTTTAGCGGCAGTATTGTTCTGACTTCACTCCAGAGGGGCCACTCCGAGGAGAGAGGACGCACACAAAAGGGAAAAGGAAAGGACTAACGAGCACGCTTTGTCGTTTAAAGTAATGGTCCTGCGGTCTTAGATCCTAGATTTCTCTGTCTCTCCCTCTCTCCCCTATCTCCTTCTTTCCATTTTTCTTTTTTTTTTGTGTGAATTTTTTTCGTCCCGTCGGTTTGCGTGCCCCTTTGTCGCCGCGAGAGAGTGGACGCGCCGGGGGTTTGAGGAGCAGAAGCGCGGCTGTCCACATGGTCCAACCACTGCCGTGAAAGTTGACTTCTTCAGAAAACAAGAGAACAGGTTGATGCATATTCTACACTTTCCTTCCCCCTTGTTGCCTTGCTCTCTCTTTCCTCGCTCTGCGCTTCCGTTGAAACTCTCTGACACACACACGTTACTCTGCCAAACAGACATCGAACTTCAACTTTTTCATCGCACATTGTTTGTGAAAGTCGTCCATGTGAGCTTAATGATAAAATAGTCACAAACAGCTTGCTCCTTCTTTCAGACTTCCCTCCGTCCATGTTTCAATTGAACTTTATTTTCATCGGATTGTTGAACGCTAAACTTATCAGCCACGTATTAAAATCCTCTTCGACGCTTTCATCTGTTCAATTTCTACAACAGCCAGAAACCGGTGGAATGACTTTCCTTCTGTTTCCTCGCTACGTACCCACGTGCACGTGCTTCTCAGAGCCGGAGTTTATTTAAATCGACGTTTGTTATAATGGGACATTTCTTTCAACTCATAAATGATCATAGCATAGTTCCGTGGATTGAGACCGGTGCTGTTAGACATGATCATTGTGCAAAGTCCTCGCTCAC
Source organism: Cottus gobio (assembly GCA_023566465.1). NCBI lineage: Eukaryota > Metazoa > Chordata > Actinopteri > Perciformes > Cottidae > Cottus > Cottus gobio. The sequence continues at coordinate 3,523,984 of CM042222.1, forward strand.
AAAGTTTGTCTCACCGGTTCGGGACTAACTAAGATGTCGGGAGGGATCTGATTGGAGGCAACAAGCTTAACTTTGCGTGCCCGTAAATAACCCCTGTTAAGGGATTTAATAATAAACACTGACGTTGGTTATGTGGTGATAATTTTACACCCTCGTGTGTGAACGCTTTGTCATCGCTTTGTACCTGTTTAGCTCCCAGCCGTTTAGCACTGGCTTAAACATCCCAATAGTTTAATTTAGGTTTTTATAATTAATCAATAACGTTTGAAATAAAAAAATAAAAAAATAAATAAACATGACTTTATTGAACAGAATAGACCTCTTGTTTTAAGTGAGAGAAAATGCTTTCTTGTTGACATAGGGTTAGGGGACAATACTTCCTTTCAAACCATTTTGACTTTTGAAATTGGACCCGCGTTTTGTGACCTCGCTGAGTTATGTTGCATTTTTCATATGGACTCACGGATTAAATGCATAACAATATACAGCTTTAGGTCTTAACGGAACGGCGTTGAGAAGTTGTCCATGCAGTAAAACTTCAACGTAGAATATTAAAACTGATCTAATCTGTAGTGTGACTGATAATGAGTGCATTATAACACTGATGCGTCTTTTTATATATTCATAAGTTAGATACATTGCACGAAATTAAATTAACGTGTTATACTTTTGATGATAAATATATACCTGTATGTAATACGTGTACAGAGTTGACTTTGACAATATTATACAATTAGAAATTGAGTGAGGTCTGGACCAGAACCTCGACATGACCCATGTTTTCCCTTTTCTTTTTCGATCATGAACCGCCTGAAAGCAGGCCTGCACCACAGAGGAACGTTATCCTGAGAAAATTTAAAAATACAACCGGGACCATATATTTTTAAAATCGCATACAGCTTTATGAGATAGACAGTTCAAATGCCCCTTCACTGTAGAACCTGTGCTACGTCAACTTTTCTGTGAAAATTAAGTTGCTCCCCCCCCCCCCCCCCCACCTCCCTAAAATAAAAACTAATCAAATGTGAAACATCAGGCACAGCGTTCCCTTATGTCAGATGGACTCAGGTCCCGCTGATGGAAAGCTGCACACAAAACAAGCGCGAGAGATGAAACGACAATTAATTGCTGTTAGTTGTCTGTCACTAAGAGGAAAGCATGCAGGCCGTGTGGGTGCACACCCTGACACGGGCATTATTGCCCCGTGATTGATGGGCGCCGGGGCATTTGGCATAATTAATTTTATTTACTGTGTCCTCTCTCTCCTGTTGTGCGCCCCCCCCCCCCCCCTGTCCTCTGTGGTGGCATTTCCGCCGACGCGATGACACACTTTTAATTGCACTTTAATAGAAGATCCAGCGGGAATGAAAAAACTCTTCATCACGTTTTATGACCTTGTCACATTTCCGGTGTCAGACAGGAAAGCAGGTATTTTGTGTTGGCTCCGAGGCCTTAGTGTAAAGTGTATGCAGAATTAGAATAAAAATTTAAAAAAAAAGTTTATTTCACCTAAATGAATTGCACATTCAGTTGTAGACTTCATAAACATCTGCACACATGTTTTAGTGTCCACACAGCCTCATGCTGCAGTTTATTTAAATCTGCCAAATTACATCACATTTTCATGATGATTAATTTGTTAATTTTAGCAAAGCCATAAGAAGCTAAATGTATTTAATTTGCATATCAGCACACCTGTATCATTGTAATAATGTGGCAATAATTTGATGCTGACAACAACCCTTAATGCATCTCAGGTCATTGTTTTCTATATGCTAAATTTGCTGAAATTATTTCCCAGAAATATGGAGATTAAAAAAAATATTCAGTCAGTTTTTGACTGAAAATAAACCTCATGCTGCAGGTTCTTTCAGCTGCTTCATCTCCCAGGCACAGCAGCTGGGATGTCTCAGTTACTGTAAAATAATGGTGTTTGCAATCGTAGGCATGATTTGCCAACAAAATACAAATTACTGCACAATTTCATTATTTTTGCATTTTGATTTAAATGACCTGACTGATAATCCCTTTAAAAATAAACCCACAATGGAGCTCACTGCTAGAGGATATGGTCTTTTTGTACATTTCTATTTCAACACTGCAGCGTTAACAGTATTACTCTCACTGTAAAGTTAACATTTCTTTGATGTGCTTTGCTCATTGATCACATCACTGACAGGCTTTTCATAGAAATATAATGGGAGACAATGATACAAAAGAGTGTTTGAGAGGCAGAAGTAGTTATTTGGGTAAAAAAAAAAAGTGTACGTGTGCAGGAAGCCAGAGGTGTCAGAGACAGATTGACTCTCTCTGCTCTCTGTCGGCTATTGTGCGTCCGCGTCTGTTTGCCTCAGCATTGCCACCTTTTTTCATCTGACTTGCCTCAACACTTTTCCCTCTATGCTTTTTTTTCCTCCGCTCCTCTCGACAGCTGTGTCTTTTCCATGTTCTGTTTTGTTTCATTGTTTATACGAGTCGCTCATGTGCTGCTGATTTTTATCACTTTCACACTCTGTTCTTCACCAGACAATTGTTTCTGTTACGCTTACTGACACATTACTTAGATGATGATTTTCAGCTCGGCCCTGTGTGTGACTCCAGCACATGTAGGGGCCGTCTAAAGACGGGCCATAATGTGTGAATCTCATGCGCTTTTGAAACCCCTTCAAGCAGGATTAAAAGCCAGCAACATGATTGTGTTAGTCCATAAACTCACTCAGAGAGTCCTTACCTCCGACAGGAGCGCGTGTGCATGTATGTGTAGAAGAGTGTACATATCTGAGTGCAGGAGTGTGTGTGTATGAGAGTGCTTTTTTCTCAATTCACCTGTCCTGCTTGAGTGAAAATGGACAGTATTTGAAGTTTTAAATGTCCTGTGCGTCGGTAGCGCTGATGGCTCGCCTGTCCGTCTCTCCATCTCTGGCGCTCTCTCATTAAAGCCCTCCTGCTATCCCAAGCCCACAAGTCTGAGTGGGCTTTTGGCTCCAAAGTGATGTTGAAGAGCACCCGTATACAACTCTGCTATACATGTCGGATTTGACCCGTGATAGATACTCACAGGTTTACTTCTATTGCAGCACTTAGTGCATTACCTGCTTAAAAAGCTGAAATGGTTAAATTCTCAATATCCTTTCGATGGGGTTTGAGAAAGGCAAAACATTTAGCTGTGCAGGGAGTTAAAGCCTGTTTTTAAATGGAATTATTTTAAGTGTTTGTCCCGAAGCTGCCGTTACTGCACGGTGTGCGCGTTTGAGCTGAACATGTTTTGGTCTTTCAAATGTTAAAGCAGTGTGGGATTAGATTTTCTATATATTTAAACAATTGTGTAATTATGTTTCAAAATAAACTTGTGCTATACAATGAAAATATACACGTCTCCATATCACTGAGTACCATTACAATAGCAATTGTGGCTCTTTAAAAATATGTTGATGAAATATAATTGACAAATTAATGGATTAAATGAAGGTGTTATTCTTCATGGGCAGCAAGTGGAGGACTGTTCTGGTTGAGTCTTGAAGTGATTGACTGCACAGTGAAAGTGCCGCCACATTGCTTTAGACTGAGGCCTGATTATACATGTGGTTCTAATTGAACCTGTTATTTAGGAGAAGTTGAGAGCTGAATACTGTGTGTGTTTGTGTGTGTGTGTGTGTGTGTGTGTGTGTGTGCATGTGTGTGTGTCTGTCTGTCTGTGCATATAATAAATCCCACACATTTTTCAAAGATGAGATGTGTTTTCCTGACGGGTCAGACGGCGGTGTCATGCAGCAAAGTTGCAGAGCCAGTAGAGAAGGAGAGCGGGAAGATGCCTTGAGGCAGTTTTCAGGAAGTTGACCACCTGTGAGAAAAAGCCGTTGTTGTCTTTTGTTGCCGTTCCTTCCTTTTGTGTTGTTTGAAAGAGCTGTCATTGTATACGTGGTGACAGCAGCCCTGCTCGCGCTCCCAACTTCATTCTTTAAAAATGTCCGTACTTTCCTCTGATTGATAAGGTAATCATTTTTGCTCGACACAATGGTTCCGCCAGTGGTCATTAACATATCCATGAGTTTTAGATTTGTTTTTCTATATGTCTGTGGGGTGGCTGGGATGCAAGCCGGCTCAGAGATGTTTCTCCAGCTCCACAGAGCACCGGCCCATTAACAGCTGATGGATGTGGGAAGGAGTGACCCAACAGCTTAGAGCGGAAGAGACTGTTTCCTATGGGCACCGGGGGAAGGGAAGCAAGAGAGGGACGGAGAAAGAGATAGAACTTCTGAGTGAAAGGCTGGTGGAAGCGAGGGAATCGACGTGCGTGTGGTTTTTCAAGGCGTGGGTCGTTATAGCTGAGGAAGCATTAGATCAGCATCTCCAGAGTGTGCTTGGCACCTGAGGCCAGCGCTGGAGCTGAAGGAGAGGGCTGTGGCCGTGGATCCTGGGGGGGATGAGAGCACCGATCGGGAAGAAAGGCTCTCCAGTTTGAATCCACCGACAGAAAGAAAGAGTCGCACAGGATCATCGGGTCAGCGGCACAGCCACACTTAGATGGTCGGCGGAAGCAGAAAAAAAAATAGCGGAGCAGTGTTGTGTGTAGAAAGTGAGAGAACGCCTGTTGTGTTTAAACAGAGCATCTTCATGAAAAAGCTCCCATCGGTCGTTGTGTCCCCTGCTAACTCTGCATTGCTCCTGACAGCTGTATTTGTGTTATGGATTTTCCTTCACTCCGTCCCGTCTCCCTTTCCTTTTCCCCTGCCTCCTCCTCTCTCAGTAGTCGGCTCTCCATCGCCTCCACCCTCTGACCTTTTGTAAGCACTTCATCAGAGAGCCGTTGGTGTTTTCAAAAGCGCTGCGACAAACTGACAGGGCAGCCGTCAATCGAGCGGGGGAACCGAGGGAGCAGATCAGTGGAAAGCTTCGCTCAGAACAACAATGTGACTAAACTTTCTGCTGCACTGCTTTAATGTGTATTGAAAGGATGGCTGTGAAGGGTAGGTGACAGCTGTGAAGCGCAAGTCTCAGAATGTTATGGATACACACGCGCGCGCACACACGCGCACGCACACAGAGACGTGCGCATACATTTTGCACATTTCATAAACCAACTGTGGAGAAGCGTTACACGAGGGCTCGTTAGTCCGTGGCGCTGCAGCGGTAAAAATCTGCCGAGCGGACGCATTAGCACTCCGGTAAAATGCAGAAATTCAGAGAAGAGGAGGAGCGCACAGGGATTCATATCCATAAACTCAACTATATCCTGATTGAACAGTTTAGTTTTTTTTCCCTCAACGAGTTAATAACAACTCGTAGCTTATTTAGATTTCTCTGCTCATTTCATTTCTGGTCGATTCCGGTCTTTGCGACTGCAGTTATCAGATTTACCATTAATCTGATTTATTTTACCATTTTTTAGTTTTTGATTTGCATCACAGTGTTTAAAATGCTTCAACCAGGATGACTTACATTAACATATGATGATAGGAAATTAGCAATGCAGTATTTCCCCTTGCCGTCCTGGACCGGGGAGGTAATAACCATTTAAATGCATCTCATTATCATCTAATCCGTAAAGTATCGGGATGTTGGCTAACGCAGGCAAAAGTGCGGCTGGAGCGTCGGCGCGCACTGCTCTTTTATGGTATTAGTATTTATGGTATTAGTTCCGGGGGACATGGGACGCCTACTTAAGCTATTAGCATGTGAGGCGCCGTGGGATGATCCATCCCCTGACAGGACGAGCTGTTAACCAGTGTTAAAGCGAATCACAATGCGCTGCCTGGGTTGACGGATTGACAGAGCTCGCTCTCACCACTTGCTCGGGCTGCCCGTGCTTCCTCCTGCAGCACGCCTAACCTCACAGAAAGATTGCTTTGCTTAGGAATTAAGTTTTGCAAAAACTTCTGGAAGAAATATTCAGAGATCATTTTTAAGAGTAAATATGAAGAATAGGATCTGGCCCGGCTCTCTTTGTCTCTGTCTTGTCAACTTCTTTCCTCCCTCTCTCTTTCTTCTTTGTCTTCCTCCTGCTGTGGCTCTCAAGGTGAAGAGACTGTACAGGCTTTGCCCAGTGTGCTGCGGACTCTATGGCTTCTATAGTGCCCTTTCGGAGGAAGGGGTGGGATTGTTCACAGACATGCGGGATGCTGTTCTGCGTGTGTGTACATTGTGTGTGTGTGTGTGTGTGTGTGTGTGTAAAACGACAATTAACTGTCAATCACCCGGTGACCCTCCACCCCTCTCCTCCCCGGTCAGAATTCCTCCGGTTTTAGGTTTTGTTTTTCAGACGGCTGTCGGAGGACAAGAAAAGCACACAGGTCGTCTCTTTCCCCACTCGTGTGCGTTTTTGTCATTGTTGAGGAGAAAAAACGGGCTCTGCGTCTTTGTTTTTATAGATTGTTTCATCTGAGTCGTTCCCAGACAGAGCAATGGAGAGCTGTGCTGTTAAGTAGTCGGTGCTGGTTCATCAGCGGCCATATTCTCCCTCTGTGGCTGCTCGCTGGGCATCGAAACTCTGTTAGTGTGTGTGCACACACACACATGCACGCCTGTGTGTGGTGGGCATTGTTGACCGAGAGACATCTGCCACTAGATTATACCCAGCTGTTATCTGAATAATTGTGTAATCCCACCCCCTCGCCCTCCCTCTTTACTCCCTCCTTCCTTCCCTCACTCCCCTCCTCCTCCTCCTCCTCCTCCTGCTTTGCTCCTTTCTTGCCCCCACATCCCTTCTTTCTCACACTGATGAGACGGAGAGTGATGAGTCTCTTCTCCGGGTGGCACTTTGGGCTTTTTCAGAAGTGATTATGAGTGTGTGAGCTTGCATGTGTGTATGGTCGGCCCCTGGTCACCGGTCGTTGTCTGACATTTGTAGAAGGATTTTGGTCCCCCATCACCCCGCATACACACTCACCTCCCCCCCCCCCCCCCTTCCTGTGGCTCTTGGGGAAATAAAAGTAGCCTAATCCTGCCAGATCAAGATTGCTGTCCACCACAGCTTTACCAGCCTGTGAATTAGATCCAGCTCTCATGTTCCCGAGGAGAGAGAAGGCCGAGTGTGTGTGTGTGTGTTTGTGGTGTGGGCTGTTGGCCTTTGAAGCGGCGTTAGCTGTTTGCCGGCAGAATGCCGGTCAGAGGGTGAGAGGAAAGGAAGGCAGAGAGCTGAAAAAACAAGAATAAAAGAGAAAAAATTAGAAAAAGTATATTCTTTGAGTATTTAGATTCTTGCCTCACCGTTTAAGCAAAGGTAATTTTCTCATTATTTTAACAGGCGGTATATGATACCCTCCAAATATATTTACTGTTATCAGATTTCATGTTAATTAAAGAAAAGTTTTCTAATTGTTTTTTACGTGTGCTTTAGTTTTTCATTTTCAACTTCAAAACATCAATTCAAGTTTTAGAATAATAAAAAATGCCTTTAATTTTTCTTTCAACAATTAATTAATACAAATTTCTTTCCTGGATTAAAAGAGGAAAAAACATCTTTCAAATACAATGCTGTCACACGCACTGTTCCACTGTATCTACAAAGACAAAACACAATGTTTTTAATGCAGACATTTTTTCTTCCTTCCACAGAAAATTTTGGTAAACTTGTGACGAGACAAAAAGAAAATCTGTATCTGTTTTATTTTAAAAAGAATTTTATGCATCGAGAAAGATGTTTGTGTGTCACTCATAAGGCTGCACACACAGACACACACACACACACACACACACACACACACACACACACACACACACACACAGCATGCGTGCCTGCAGTTGCCAGGGCTGCCTTCCTTTCTGGTCCGTGGTTGGTCGGAAAGTGTTCTTTTCCCTGTCGGAGCTCCGATAGTCACTCGCTGTGAAGGACTCAACACTCGCCGTCTCTCTTTCCTCCTCTTCGCCTCTTATTCTGTTGCACTTTCTCCTGTCCATCTACTCATGCCCCCCTCTCTGTGCTGTCCTCCTCTCCCTGTCATGCCTGTTGTCTCTAATTATCATGGTTCTGTGTTCCCTCAGCCTCTTCATTACATCCAAGCTGTCATCACAGTTTATCTCCATCATTTCTACCTCTCCTCAGGCCCCATTTCAATAGGAATCATTTATTCTATTTGACTGAAATGACAAGACTCAATGCAAGGCCAATCAGGAGCTCTCTTAACAATCCTGGAGAAGTTGGATTTTTAATAATTATAATCAATGTGAGAATGTTTTTGTTCAGTCCGTTTTGAGATTGTCGAAAGAATGTAGATGCAGTGTTTTCATCACCTACTTGTCCTTGGACTCACCGAGAAAAACAAACCAGCTCTAAGCCAGATTCTCTGACGAACACCACAAATGACGAGGAACAAAAAAAAAACCTGATTTCCACTATTTTGAGTTTGCAACTTTCCTTTGAAGAACAATCAGCAAGTAATGGAGAAAGAACAGGAATATTTTATTCAAGGACTGAGGGCATTTATTAGCAGGTTTAAAGGCAGCCATTGGCTGGTTGGATTAGCAGACACCACAATGCCCATTTGCCCAGTGAAGGTCAGCGATGCCGTATGCAACCTGTATGCAGGCGCCCATTGTCTAAAGGTCAGTCAGGAACAGTGCCTCGGCCACGGAAAGTAGTCAGCATAAATGACGGAGGGGACTGAGGGGACTGAGGGAGGAACGAAGGACTAAAGTACAAAAAAAAAGAGGACAGGAGGGAGGGTGAGTGGCAATGCAACCCTGGCATGCTTCGTGGTGTCAGGCAGGCGTACGGCTTCTGGGGGCTTTGTGAAAAGTTTGCCTGCAAAACTTTGCTGAAGGCTGGGTTTGGTTTGAGCAGCTCCCCTAGGGGTTTGCTCAGAGAGTGGGTGGAGGGAGGAGGAGAAAGAGGTGGGAAGGGAAGTTGGAAAGCAAAGAAGCCGAGGAGAGGGGAGCAGAGCACTGAGAGCAGGCATGCCGTCACAGTTGTCCGTTGTTACGGCGCGCAGGCCCTTAGTCGCTGATCTAAGAAACACAACTCCTGGCTCACGCCCCCTCCTTACCCCCCTCCCCCCACCCCACACACCCTTTTCCCCTCACCCTTTTCCTCCCGCCTCTCTTTCCCTCCATCCTTCTCCTTGCCGCTTTCTCCTGTCTCTCTCTCTCTCTCTTAGCTTTCGACAGCTCTGCGCTCCGGTTTGAGCGCTGGTTATTAACATACAGTGGCTGGGCCTATTTGCTGGTAATGAGGAGAGGGGGCCTTCGCTGTATAGTAACTTGTTTGACCTTTAGTGGCGGGGTCAAGTTCATCCCGAGGAGGTGTAATTCTCTCCCTGCTCACCCCAAACACATGACGCCACCCTAGGGGTAGGACGCGGGGGTGGAGGAGGGGGAGTGGACCGAGGTGGCCCTCTTCCTCCCAAATTTGAATCCCTCATCCCCTTCTCTGCTCTCTCCTTCCTCTCCCTCGTCCCTTCTCTTCCCACAGGGTTAATTGAAGGGGAAATTGATAGTTCTGTGTGGTAATTGTGGCTTTGAGAATTCTCTGTCTCCCACGGAGAAAGATGAGGGCAGCTGTACCAAAGACAGGATGGTGTGTTGTAAGAGAAAGAGAGATAGAGAGAGAAATGGGGAGAGAGGCAGATGGAGGAGCAAAGGAGCAAATAGAAAAACCCACCCCCCCCCCCCCCCCCCCCCCCTGCACCCCTGGGGGTGGGGGTTTGATTGGTTGATGATGGAGCGTGTTGATTGGCTGATGACGAGCAGAGATTTCTGCGTAACTTTACTAGCCGGGCTCTAATAATCATTCAATTCATTATCCAATCAGAGCGACTCACCATACTGCTCTGTATCCGCACTGATTCTCCTTTTAATTCTCCTTTTGAACCCCCTCCCTCCCTCCCCCCCTCTCCATTCCTCCCATTCCTCCCTGAGGAGTCGGGGATGGACAGATGAGTGGAGCGCACTGTATCTGTTGGGTTCTGCTCCGCTGCTCGCTGAAGTAGGGAGAGACAAACTTATATTCTACTGACGCCAGTGCTGAATGGACTCTCTGCCTCCCTCTCTCCTTCAAGAGGGGCTTTTCTTTCCCAGGGGCAGAGCTTTATAATTAGTCTTCTTCCAGAAATAGAAAACTAGTTTTCGGAGGTGAAGTCACCCTCTGATGTGTAGTTTTTAAAAGCTGCACATTTGAATTGATACAGCACCAAGTAAAATCTATTATAGGTCTGTATCACCACGGCCACCTGCCACGTCGCCTCTTGGAAGAAAAGTATTACCAAAATGAAATGACATTTTGTTCCTGTAGTAACAGCAGGTCTTGTTTTAGCTGCCGGCTTAGTTGTTTAGTCTCAGCTCAGACCACCCCAAGGCTGTCACCCGGACAACGTGCGTGCCTGTGTTGTCTTGTGTTTGATTTTCTTCAACGTGTACTAAGACTTGTCAATGTATAAATGTCTCCCTCTGACTTTATCTCTGCCTCTGGTCCTGTGTTTTTCTGCCCCCCCCCCTTCTCCCCTCTCCCTCTCCTCACCGCTCTCCTTTTCTCTCCCCGTTCGCTCTCCTTTCGCTTTCTCTGTCCGTTAATGAGAATGTGTTAACGAGAAAGAAAGATCTATTGGTTATAGCACAATTTATCAGAAAGGCAGAGGTTTGGAAGAAAAAAAAAAGGGCGACGGGCCCTTCAAAGAAGTCCTATTCTTGTGGTTGTGAATGTTAGATGAGACAGTGAAAAGTTCCCCTCTAACGTCATGGTGTCTGAACAGAAGAGAACAGAACCGTTCTAATCATGCCGCGCAGAAAAAATGACTTCCAACCCGATTTAATTAACTGATAAGAAACGGCTTCAAATTAATTTTTCAAGGATGTAAGATTTTGATTAAGAAACTCCTAAAAGAAATAGACGAATAATCATTTTTTTAATCAACTTACTCAAATGGTAACTGGTTAATATGATAATTCTAGCAATTAGGGCAAATATTGTCGAGCAGCAGTTTCTATGCATCCTGTTAAAGGAATTATAATATCTTTACATCTAATTATCATGGTTATTTAATTTTTTTGAATGGCTACCTCTCAATTTTACCATCCGTTTTTTCATCTGCCATTATAGGGATAATGAAATGAGAAGTTGGAAAGTGTAATAAGATGAAACTTTTATAAGGGCCAACCTGAATGGGGCTTTTCACGCTCTGTGATTGGATGGATATTTAGGCAAAGGGAAAGGGGAGTTGTTCCGAATGACATTATTTTTGCTGGTTTTACATGCGAAGCTGAGATAGATCTTTAGATGTGTGATTCTTTTATTTCGTCAGCAGATTAAAGTAGCTAATAGCTCCTGGCTCCTCTGTGTGCCTCCTCTTATTCATTAGGAGGTAGGCCCGGCCATGAATATGCTCACCATTTCTGATCCACCAAGTTTGAAATCATCTATTCAGTTAGAAGAGAGAAAAAACTGATTCAGCTTTGATTGGAGGAATGATTGGGCTGTTCATCTGCTAGTGGCCATAAAATGTGGATATCAATGTGTGTGAGTGTGTGTGTGTGTGTGTGTGAGTTGCCCTGATTGGACAGGTATTGTAGTGGAGGTGAAGAGGGGCCAGTTGAAGAGCGAGGGGGGTGAACAAGAAAGAGCTGGCGGGGGGTCCGGGGCTTTAGGAGAGAGGCAGAGCGACAGAGTTCCTTACTTCAAAAAAGCCTTACAGCCTGGACCAACGCTAACCCCGCTCACACACCGCTGCATCGCACACACGACTCCACACTCACACTGTGGCTCTTTGCCTCTCATGAGATGAATATCCATCCCCTCTCACTCTTTTCTCTCAGAGCCTCTGCTGTATCCCTCGCTCCCCGCACGCTGAACATCAGTGGAGTCGTGCGTTCAGAGGGAAATATTGACAAAGTGCTTGGAGAGATGGAATGGTTCCTTTAATTATATGCTGCTCTTATGATGCATGGTGTTTCTGTCTGGCTGCTTCCACACGCCAGCACACACACACACACACAATGCACATGCACACTGATCAGCTGAATAGGTATTCTTGGCACAAACCCGCTGTATTGAGCGAACATATTCAATTAGCAAAACGCATTAGCAAAACTTGGCATTTGTTGTTGTTTTTTTTCCCCTCCATGCTCGGAATTAATGGTTTTGATATGCTAATTAGCGGGTAATTTAATTTCAAAAGGCCTCAATTAACAGCAGCGTTGTGGACACGAGGAAGTTAAGCAGCGTAATCTAATTTGCATTAGTAACGAGCAGGGAGTAATTAGTCTCTAATTAGCCACTTCAGACAGCACTTGTGTTTACTTTCCTAATGAAGTGGAGGGTCTTTTTTTACACAGAGAAGCCTGTGTGTGTGTGTGTGTGTGTGTGTTTATGAGTGCATGTTTGTGTGTGTTTATGCGTGCATGTGTGTGTGTGTGTGTTTATGCGTGCATGTGTGTGTGTGTGTGTGTGTGTGTGTGTGTGTCTGGTTTGGGGAGTGGTGTTGCTGGCACCAGAGGGAGAATGACATATGGCTTACAGTTTGGCTCCAGTTACGCACATGGGCACCCTCAACACACACATACACACAAACACAAGCCGACACATAAACAAACACAAATGAACACACATTGAGGTCAGACCCTGCTGTCTTATGTGATTTGGCGCGCACTTACACTAGTTTTCAATTCATTGAAACATCTCCATGAGCTCACTTACACACGCCACCAGGGACTGAGCGTGTGTTTGAGGGGTTTATCTCCATAGTGTTTCCCCTGTTATTATTTTTTTTTGTGTTGCAATAGCTTGCAATATTTTCAGATTTCCTTTTTTGTGTATCCAGGCACTTGATTTCCAGATCCATTTTTTTTTTTACATTATGGAAAGTAGGAACTGTTGTGTGTGTGTGTGTGAGTGATGACGTTACAAACCGTGGTTGCTGGCCGGTCTAATGCAGGGTTTATTTCTGGGATATGGTTGCCTGTGTTGACAACGTAGCAAAACAGAAAAGGAAGGACAGACAGACAGATGGATCGATAGATAAAAAGCACACAGTCCTACTCCTTTCATTGCTATCATTTACATGTTCTGGAAATATATCCTAACCGACACTCCCCACCAAATAGTTGCCAAATCAAATCAGCTTTTTTTCTGGGATGACCGTTCCAACAGTTGGAACTTTTCCATTTGCAGCCGTGTCAAAAACAAGTTGAAAACAACAGGCTTCCTCCTGGGCTTTTTTTGGGGAGGGAGATGGGGTGGAAGGGTTGCAGGGGGAGCAGCGTAGCGGGGCTTAAGGGGGGGACAAGCAGCTGCCCTATTAGCCCAAATCTGTTGTTCAGAGGAGGTGGGAGGAGGGTGGAGCAACACCACTGAATTTCCACAAAGGAAAGCACACACTGTTTTCTTCACTTTGTGCGCAAAGAAGGCTCAGTTCTCAAATTATGCCACACATTAACGTATTTTTAACCCCCAACAGCTCTTCCGGTGTAGATCTTGTCTTACTTTTACCCATAATCCAGTGCAAAGTAGAGAGGAGGCCATGGGGACCCCATTAACTGACAGCCTCTCTGATGGGAAGGCTTTTTTCTAAAGGCCTTTCCCCAACCTTCCCTGGGAATAATAAGAGAGGTCAGAAAGTTGGGTAACTTCCTGCTGCAAAGAGTGGGGTCAGAGCAGCGGTTGGCAAAAGTAGTCAGTACTCAGCGGACCTGACTGGGAACACACACACACACACACAGACACACACACTGAATGAACGGCAACCAATAGTGTAGAACTTGTGTGATTTACACACACCGAGAGCAGAAGCTGGAAAGAATTCAATAAATATAATGAATGAAGGCGCTACAGTGATTATGAGCCTGTTTCCAACACTGACCTCTACCCAGATGCACATACACACAGATTTATAGGCACAAACAGCTACACATATGCACGCACACACACAAACACTCACACGTACACAGCCATAAATAGGCAACTGATTTACAAATGAGCTGACCTGTGTGTTGGCCTTGCTCTCAGATAGGCTCACACCCCCGCCAGGATGCATAAATCACAATGGACATGCATATGCATGAGCATCTGAGGAGGTGGGATAAGTGTGTGTGTGTGTGTGTGTGTGTGTGTGTGTGTGTGTGTGTGTGTGTGTGTGTGTGTGTGTGTGTGAGAGAGAGAGAGCACCAACCAGCAGAAGAGTTTGTATCGATCATTGAGGCTTAGTTAAGTGCCTTTTATTTCATTGAGTTAAAGTTAAGGACCGTGGACAGGCCTTTCTGTCCATGCATGTTGCTTTTGAATGGCGAGAAAGAAAGAAAGAAGGAAAGAAAAAAAGAGGAGAATGGACTCTTAACTGTTCTTTTTTCCTCCTTTTAGTGGCATCCAGGGATAGCACATCACATTAATGGAACCTAGATGACATTTCACGTCTTCTCTCTCTCTGCAAGAAGTGGTTTTGGTGTTGGACCTTTGCCTGATGTGTGTGTGTGTATGATGTGAGCTGCTTTAACCTCCTCTTGTTTTATGGACTTATACATGGCTCTGGATCTCACTGCTGCTAGATTAATTTACACACCACTCACACATGCTTGCCAAATCTCCTTGTCTCTCTCTCTTTCTCTCTCTTCTTCTCTCTCTCTCCTTCTCTCTGAAGACAGAGCAGAAATTGCCTGGTGAGGTAAATAAATTACTTCCATCGATTGCTGTAGTTGAAGAGTGACTTTATCACAGTTTGACTTGTCCAGATACAGATCAGCGTCTGACAGCGTGTTTTTCTTTATGTGCCACTGTGTCTGTGGGTGTGTGTTTACATGCATTTGTATGTGTGTGTGGTGGGTGTGTGGGCTTCGAAAATCTGTGTAAAATTCACCTGATGGGTATCTCTATATATTAAAAGCTATTGCAGTGTGTGTGTGTGTGTGTGTGTGTGTGTGTGTGTGTGTGTGTGTGTGTGTGTGTGTGCGCGCGTGTGTGTGTGTCTTAGAGGCCGCCATGTATATTGAAAAGCAGATTAGATTAACTAGGTTGGTGTTAATATCTTAAAACCTTGCAGCCCACCCTGTGGCCAGGTGGGTTGTTGGCTGATTGAGTTTATCTCTCTAGTTGTTATCCAGACACAGATAGGAGCTGCAGAGAGATGACTTAATGATACCTACCTCTAATTCTATATATTTCATCTACGTCGCAGTTGTGTGTAAAAACCTTCGCCACACCTTAACCTCCGTGCCCCAGATGTCACTTCATGGAAAGAGGTTAAAAGTTCACCAAAAGCGTCCAAGTGCAGAGGCTGTGTGTTTCTGTGTGTGTAGCAGTCTGGGACACATGCTGTTTTAATAGACGCTGTGCTGACGTTACTGCAGGGGCCAAGAAGTCACCGTTAAAAAGAAAGGATTTGGAAAAAGAGCGAGAAAAGGCCTCATCTGTTTGCATTAAACAGTGGAAGAACTGACCAGTGAAGGAGCAAATGAGCGGCAGGCGGCTAAAAGATATCTACTTTCTGGCTTTGTCTCTCGCTTCAGATTTCCTTCCCTCATTCTCCTCATTTTAATCGACCTAGATCGCTCAATATACTTTAGTTTTGTATCTCTTGTTTAATTCCACTCATTTTACTTTTTCCCCTGCATTGAAATAAATGAATAGCATTTGCTTTTTTCTTTGCATCAACTAATTAGCTCTTTTAGTTATGTTATAGTAACTGCTAAGGTTTTCTCTATTAAAATATGAAGACATTCCAAAAGAAAAGTATCACAAAATCATATAGATACAGGCATACATTTGTATTTGTCTGTTTTGCTAGTCCTCATGGTTTATTCTGACCTGTCTGCCTGCCATCTACTCTATCAGGTTCTTTTCTGCATCAGATGCTCCTGATTTGAGAATTAATTAGGCAGCGTGGGTGCGTCAGGGTTGGGATTTTAGGTTTGTTCGCTAGCTATTTTAGTAGCTAATTACTGAGGGGGAGAGTGTTAATTGGAATTCTCTTAGATAATGTGAACTCCTCTTCCCCTTTTCTCCCCCGCCTCCACTAGAGTTTAATAGAAAACCACAGCACTTACTAGACCTCTCCCTCACAGTCTCTGCGTTTCTTTCCTTCATTTTTTTATTTTGATGTTTCTGACTCAGCTGATGCATTTGGGGACAGAAGATGTTAGTGGTCATGTCAGCGCTCTGCCTGTGTCGAGTACATAGTCTGTGGTGTGAGCTGTACTTAGATGAAGTGACATGTAGTAATCCTCTCAGACTTCATCAGGATATCGACTCCTTTTCTCTCCCTGACTCGCGTCCTTTTTACCTCTCACGAGGCACAACGTTACCGAGACACGGAGCTCAGCGACACATCACACATGGAGAAATAAGCAAAAGAGGGTGGTAAATGAAGATAAAAAGAGCTGCATGATTAATGTTGCACTGCATTTATAGTCTTTGAAAAATAAGTAATGAAAAACATAAATTTGATCTTAAGGGCTTGCTTAATCTTTTTTTTTATTCATGTATTTTATGCTTAACTTGTGTTGCGCTGATAATGAACAAAACTGGCCTAACCTGCATTTTGACTTCACACTTTCTCCATAGCCTTGGGGGCTGAAATGCTAATTCAGTGGTGCGTAAGCAGTGGGATAAAAACACAAAAAAGTGATTTTAATTTTAAAGAATGTTTGAAATGTAACAATAGTTGCATTTGGATGTTGTTATAATTGGAGCAAATGGCTGACTAGATAAACAGTCTTTGGTTGCTGGCGTAGGAGCACACACTTGGGGGTCTTTCCATATCTGTGCTGTGTTTAAAAATTAAAACCAGCATAAAGCAGAGAGGGCGCTAAATTAATATACAGTGAGAGAAGACTAATCAGAGATCTGTGGTTTCATTTCAATTCCATCGTCGTCTTAAACTGTAACAAAAACATTATTTAACATCTTTACCTCTTCAGCCACTCGGCACACACACAGAAGACCGTACAGTATTTTAATATCACTGCTCGTATATTCTAATCCTGACACCACTTGAAGTATAATTCCTTCTTCTATTTTAAATCACGGATGTGAAATTGCATTAAGGCAAGAGTGTGTGGGCATGAAAGCAGGGATGTTAAATGGACATATGAATGCAGGGGTGAATCCTAACCTATTAAGTACTTTCCTTATTATTTCTGAAAGTGGAGCGTGATAATTAGTTTGGTAGAAATCCTATAGCAGGGTAGAGGTATGGTCTCAATAGTTGAGCCAAATTAATTTTTTCTGTCACCTTGAGCATATGTTCCTCTTAATAGGTTTAATTTATTTCACGGTGATTATCTTCTTTCTCCTTTTTTTTTTTTACCACTTGACTGATGCACATATTCACGGAAAAAAACACTTCAACCCGTACACTTGAATGGTATATTCATACCTAAATATGATTGAGAGCCACACAGCTTGGCTCCCTGAGTCTGTGTGATCTGAGAGATGGCACTGTGCCGTTTTCCCAGGGGTCCTTGCTGCTGCGGCCCAGTTGTCATGTGATCCATTTGTCTGGCTAAGAGCTCTGTTTTTCTCAGGAGTCACTCCAAGTCTTTTTAGTCCTAAAAGTTAACAATCATTCCTGATGTTAAATCCATCAGGAACCTCCATGTGCCACGAGGTCGCTCTAATAATCTCCCCTCTGTATGTGTGTGTGTGTGTGTGTGTGTGTGTGTGCTGAGGGTAGGGTGGACCATGGGAAAGTGGCATACCTGAGCAGATTAGAGAGATCCCAGAGGACGCTTTTGCGTGGGACAATATTCAAAAACTAATTTCTTGTAAATTCAAGCACATTGAATTTAACACCCAAGACAAACTGGGCCTTTTTCTGTGTAAAAGAACACCAGTCACTATGAGTGTGTTTAGTTTTCAGCATGCCTGTGCATAAGTGTGTGTGTTTGTGTGTGTGTGTGTTTCCCCCCCACCCCAATATGTATGGTTTGTTTTTGATCTAGCAGGGATCACGCTAGTTGCCCTGTCTGGTTTCAACTTACAATGGTAAATTACACCCAATCACTGAAATTACATCCTAAAGAGTGTGTGTGTGTGTGTGTGTGTGTGTGTGTGCGCCTGTCTGTTTGTGTGCTCTCCATTGTTGACGTCATCTCACAGAGATGTACTTGATGTCAACTTTGATTAGGCAGAATGAAGTCCAACTGTTTTTGTGTTTTCGTCATTTAGGGGAAGTAAAATGAAAATGCAGCTGTTTTGTGTGTGTGCGTGTGTCTGTAGTCATGCATCACACGAGTTTGCGTGTGTGCGGAAATTGCTGTGTTGTGTGTGCCGGTGAGTGCGTAAGAGTGGTTGTCAGATGGTAAGCAGTAAAGACTCGGTGCGTGGCCAAGCTGATGGGCAAAGTCTCTGTTTCATTTGAGCAGCGACATTAAGGGAAGCCTGATGGGACAAAACTCAGACAGAGAAGCTGTAGTCTGCCAATTAGTGCACCAGATGTCAGTTATTGTTGGATTAGGATTATGGCAATAACTGCAATTGGCCAACGGTTATGAGCATGTGTGTGTGTGTGTGTGTGTGTGTGTGTGTGTGTGTTGAAGCATCAAGAGTTTTGCAAGTGAACTAACTCCACTATGATATATTTTAAACAATCTTCAATTGGGACTCGCTCCTTTCTTTATTACTCTTCTGGCACCTGCGATGTTTTTCAGAATCCTGTCTCTCTCTTTCT
Organism: Cottus gobio; assembly: GCA_023566465.1. Lineage (NCBI taxonomy): Eukaryota > Metazoa > Chordata > Actinopteri > Perciformes > Cottidae > Cottus > Cottus gobio. The sequence continues at coordinate 3,542,568 of CM042222.1, forward strand.
GTGTAGTTTTTTTAGCATTTTGGAAATGTAAACACTTCCAAAATACATCCAGATGTTTCCAGCTGTGCTCCGCCACCACAAACACTCGGCAGGGAGTATGTGTGTGTGTGTGTGTGTGTGTGTGTGTGTGTGTGTGTGTGTGTGTGTGTGTGTGTGTGTGTGTGTGTGTGTGTGTGAGTCTTAACGACTAAACTATTCACTCACTGACAGAAAAAATGATTGCATGATTTTGACGATATATCTCTGCTTCTTTGTGTGAGGTGGTTTTCAAATATGGACCGTGTGTGTGTGCTCATAAGCCTATTGTAGTTGTGAAAAGCTGCTGCAGGCTAACACTGGCTGACTTAAAGGTGCTATTAAATGCAGCAAAGTCAGAAATGATGCAGTGTGACAAAGACCCCGATTTCATAAAGAACATTGACCTTATTGCCCCATTATCTTTCTCTCAGTCTCCTCCTCTCTCACTCTTCTCAACACACACAGACACACACACACTCACACACACACACACACTCACAAGGCAAGACTAGTATTTTTATGGCAAAGCTCCATTTAGATTTGCCATTACAAGAGTGTGTAGGTGACGTTGAGAAGGCACTAATTGTGAGGTGAATGCAATTACTGCATGTTTACTAAATGTCTTTTCATACATGTACACACACATACACACAATTCATTTCAATTAGCAGATGTCCTTAACTTCCATTATTATGATATTACCAATATTATTTTCTCTTTCACTTTCACCCTAGCTTCCATACGCACACATTTTTCAACAGGTGAACACTTTTAAATGTCAGCCTCTGTTTTAGATGTATCGGCATACTGTGTGTGTGTGTGTGTGTGTGTGTGTGTGTGTGTGTGTGTGAGCGTGTATTTGTTTATGCACCATGGCCATGCTGAAACCGGGCTCCTTGGGGAGTAATTACAGATGAGGTTTTCTGGCCATTTTCTCTCATTAGTGTGAATATGGAGAGAACCTTGGTTAGCATGCGTACGCACGCACACACACACTCACACAAAACACACACAGAGGCTGAGTGCAAGGCAGAAGTCCAGACATGTGCGCAGTGCTGATGCCATGACTTTAGTCTGGAGGTACGTGGTGCACTTCTTTTGCCACAAGTCTATTTCAGCCCCTGCTTCTCTGTAAACACACACACACACCGTGTGTTTGCGTGTGTTTGTGTGTGTTTCTCCCGTTCGACAGCATCTGGCCGAAAAGGCTCAGTCCTTCAATTCAAACTGCAGGTTGTTTGTTTGGGTTTGCCCTTACAAACACACCATTAGGCCTCTGTACTGAGGACTATTCTGGTCTACGGCCTCAATTTAGCTCAGGCCTGCTGCCTGGCTCACTGGAGGTCCCTGCAGGCAAACCTCAGTCCTACCAGAACCCAGGAAGATCCGAACCACAGCGCACCGCCCAGCCACCGCATTGAAACTCTAGCCTGCTTCAACCAGGCCCGCTCCACAGCAAACCTTAAATGTGGAGGGTGTTAGTGTGTGTCCAACAACTTGTCTTTTGTGTTTGATAGTCAAACCATCAGGATGCAACAAGTCCACCTTTTCTGCAAACAAACAGGTATGAACAAGAAAAAGGCCCTGGTCTTTTTGTCGACTCACACTCACTCAGCCAGTGAAAAAGGATTTGGGATTGAGAGATGAAAAGAGAGGAAAAGAAGGAGAGTCGGAGGCGGCAGGGAGAGAAAGAAAACAACAAAGCTGGTTAGGACAAAAGCAGTATTGTATCATTGAAATGACTTTTGAGTTGAAAGCCTTAAAAGTCCTCCCCAGAGCCAGGTCATAAAGCCTAGAAACGGGGTTTGGCAGCGAAGGCCAGAGCCGGACAGGCCTGGCAGTCGAGCCCAGAGAGCTTCCAGTAACAGGAGATGTAAAAATCAATTTGCCGTGAAAAAGGTAAACAATCGGAAATGACAAATATGCAGGTTCTTTCCATTGCTCGTTCTTCTTCTCTTGCTATTTTCACTGTTATTAAAGAAGACAAATGCAGGGCCGAGGAGAATGACTAGTCAGGAGTCATGCGGTTAGGGATCCCAGCAATGTTCAGGGGGAGGGGGAGGGAGGGAATGTTTTTTCTCTCCGTTTTTCACTACCTGAAACAATCAAGCTGGACTTTTACAGTAAGCACTTGAAACACATACACTCCATATTACTATGAATGTTGCAAACACACGCAAATGCCCACATGAGGACAAGTCAGCACTCCTGATTAAAGATGTGGAGGTCAATACAACCATGTGGATGGAGAAACGATTGAGGGACAGAGGGGATGACAGAGAGAGAGAGATTGAGGATAGAAGGGGAGGTGAATCCTTGGGGGCCTGTTTGGTGGTTAGGGGCCCTCGGGGGCCCCAGCGGAGACCTCCATTAGTGGAACGATCCGAGCCTGGGGGAGCCGGTGTGGTGACGGCCCTTCAAGGCAGGGGCCAGTCTGTTTAGCAGCAGTTTGTCTGCATTGCTCATAGCATTGATCCAGTGTGGAGCTGCAGCCAGAGGAAAGCTCTTTGCTGCTGAATAGGCCGAGCAGCAGTTTATTGATGAAGCAGAGTGGACCAATGGAGCCCTGTGCACCCTGTTGGTCATTTGGTTAAGACAGACAGATCTTGTTCAATACACACACACCCCAGGGCTCCCTTATGGTATGTTAAATCCGGCCGCGCATGTGTCCGTGTGAGCGCTGTTGCACGTCTATACGTGCGTGTGCGTGCAACGATTTGTGTCTTACAGAATCTAATCCTCTTTGCTTTCTCCACTCGTCTATCGCAGATGAACAGATCTGCAGTGACTGGCTGGGAAAAATAATGAAAGGGGGGAAAAGACCAAGCGAGAAAACAAACATGTTTCCCAGGCCCCAATTAGCCCACTTTTATTGCCCCTAGATAGCTCCCACCCTCCTCACTCGCCCCCTTCACTCTCTGAAGTCTGCTTACATAAAATGCTTCACATCGCTGAGAGTGCTTAAACATCAGCAACAAAAACAGGTGGCCAGGGGACACAGTGACATGGGAGGGAGGCAGGCAAAAAGAGGGACAAGTGCCACTTTTGTCCATCAATGTATTTACTTAAATCTGTTAACACACATTGACAAGGATTCTCTCTCTCTCTCTCTGTGTGTGTGTGTGTGTGTGTGTGTGTGTGTGTGTGTTGAAGCATCACGAGTTTTGCTACCATCTACCTCACACATCTGTGTGTGTCAGCTGCACTGTGGGACATGTGTGTTTTGTGGTTGTTGGGTTTGTACAACATCAGACGCTCACAAACAAAACAGTTTGAACTCTCTGTGCAGAAGCCATCAATTCTTAATGAGATAATGACATGTTAACGTACTCAGAGCAGCAGCTCTGTTTACAGATGAAAACAAACCACAAACAAGACACAGACATGCAGAGCACTTTCATTTTTTCCCTCATATATACTTTCTTCTCTCTACTTCCCCCCCCCCCCCCCCCCTCCTGTAGCCATGGCTTGCTTTGGCCAAAAGCAAGCGAGAATAACAGGTGGGGAACATCTTGATGATGTGTGTGTGTCTGCCTGATAGACACACACATACGCAGTAATGAGTCAGGTGCTATAATATGACTGCCGACCAGATTCCCTAATAAGAGAAGAATGTTCTCCATGGCATCCAGAGTTTTCCACTGGAATCACACATTCATCCGTCCCGTTTCCTGCCCCGGGGTCTCCCTCTCGGCATGAACACATGAGGGAACCCTCTGTCTCCCTCTCTGCCCGCACTAGCCATTGTCGTCTCCCCCCCACCCCCATCTCGCCACTTCCTTTTTCTTATCCTTTTGATCACTTTTTCTACCCCCTCCATCACTCGCGATCAGTTAATGCGGGGCTATTGGATTGGTCTTTTCTTTCCCTCTGTTGGATTTTGCTAGTCTGCTTCTGGAGTGACATAAGCACATGACTCACAAAGTGAGTCAGACAATTCAGGCTCATTGCTGAGGAAATGGTGCTGGATTAGCAGGAGAGGCGTCGTTCTCGGACTGTTACAGGAAGGAACATACTCTCTCTCACTCGCGCACAGACACACACACACACACACACACACACACACACACATACAGCTAAGTAAGAAAAGAAAAAAAACATCCGTGGTTCGCTGAATCTCCAAATTACTGGAACTCTTCGTCTATCTGTGGAGCAACTCTAAACAAACCAAGACAGAAGTTTTAAAATTCACATTAAAATACTTTAACCTTGAAATCTCCCCTTGCCAAGGCATCAGCTCTCTCTTTTTTTCATCTGTTAAATGTTTGAGTGTTTGATAGTTTGAGGTCTATAGCAGAACCCGCCCGGGAATTAATGTCATTCATATGCCCTGCGGAAATTACTTTTGAAATGCATATAATCTAAAACATGCAAATGAGGCTGACTTTGTGCACCCTGTTTAATATGAATTATCATTTTCTGAATACCTATTATTACTGCGTACATTTCTCCAATTATATTGTTCTTTTTTTGTCACTTTTGCATAAGGACGCACATGTGCACATCAGGAACACCAGAAACGCGCTCACACGCACTTCCGCGGTGACATGCGTATACGTGCAGGCATACACACACGCAGCAGAATGTCTTTGTGATGGGTGTATTTTAATGAGGAGTAATAAGGATGGTAATGACCCAGTCCACTTCTCTCTCTCACTCACTCTCAGTCTTTGTTACTCTATGCCTTTCTCATCCACTGCCGGGCACACAGCTGTGTCTTAACTAAATCTTCTGCCTTTCGCAGATTCTGCGCAAATTTACCAGAAAATCCTGAAACAGCAAATGAAAATAACCAAGGCAGGAAATACAAGTGTTGCTCATCCAGTTTTCATTAGCTGACTGAAATATTAATGCGTGATAAAAGTGAACAGTGCATGTTTAGTTTGTCTTTTCCTTTTCTCTTTTGGTGATAAAGCACTGTTATTAATGTCCTTGTCCGAGAGGCAGACATTTTTTTTGCTCTTTTCTCCTAATTTGAAATGAAGGCATCCCTTTTTCAAACGAAATACTCTATTAATTTATTTATACTGCGCCATAAATTATTCTATTAATATTAGCATGTTCCAAATTAATATGACTTCTCTCAATGTTCCTTCTACTTCTATTAATTAGCATGCTTGTCACTATAACAAAGATTTTTCTTTCTGTGATAAATTATAAAGGAGACATTTTTTAATACAATGAGAACTGCCTGAGAAATTATTAATATTTTAGTTGCGGCCTGTAAGACAAAAGTAAGGAGGAAAGAGCAAGACGAACTGAAAACTAACAATTACATGGAATACATTATAGACTGTCACTGGCATGCAACAGTGTTGACTTTTATTTAGCTTTTTTTTAAAGAAGAAATATGTGTGTGTGTGTGTGTGTGTGTGTGTGTGTGTGTGTGTGTGTGTGTGTGTGTGTGTGTGCAGGCACCCATACTGAATGGGGATATCATCTTGTTTTAGCACTTTTGGATAGGATGTGAATTAATTACCTCTGTAACAGCTTGGACCAAGTTCAAAAGTACTAAAATTCAATTAATTTGAAAAGTGGACATGCTATAATTTTCTCTGCATGTCTCCTTTAAAGTCTGCCCTGTTTTTACTGTGGACTTATTCAATTATATTTGATTAAACTCGCTCTGATCCAATCTATTAATTAACTAGGAAATGCAAAGTGCCCGACTTGAAAGCCGATGTATAAAATTGTATCATGTCCACTTTGATATTTATTTATTTATATTTTTATACCACTTTTTTTTTACATTACAATCCTGTATTATTGTAAGTCACTGTTGCTCATTTTCAGGTAATATTTAATCTATTCACTTTATCATTCTTGTAATGCAAATTTTGATCATAAATTAAATTATGTATCACCTAAAGGCAATATATATACTTCCTCTTTCTATTTTTGTCACAATTTTGTCTTTTCACTCAATAAAATAGAAATTATCTATTAAGTAAGTAACTTGCTGTAGGTGGAGAATATTAGTTTCAGGAATGGAGCAATTTCTTGTTTGAATGATAGGTTCTCGTAATATGAATTGAAGAATAGTTCACATGAGCATCCGTGTACTATTTGAAAGGTCACACTATCAGACTTGAGAAGGCTTAAATACTGAAGGCTGAAATTGTGTTTGCTGTGTGTGCATTTTATGAATTCTTGTCACCTATGTCAAGCTAGTTTTCAATACATGGGGGACTGAGGGTCAAGTAGATCAAACTCATCACACACCCTCTTCATGACGCACAAATAAGAAAATGAAATCTCAACATACTTAAGTCTCAGTTTACTCATCTATTTCACCTTAATGCCATGTGTCAATTTCCCTCCTGATACCCATACATATGTCTCTCTCAAAATGTCTCTTCCATCTCCCTTCCCCCCTCACGGTGAAGGTCATTCTAATAAAGAGCTCTCGTAGGACGGAGCTGCTAATTGCTCCGCGGTGCTCGAGCTGGTTTCAGATCCAAATAAAGGCACGTCGCTTTTTTCCAAGCTCCTCTCCCTCTTGGCCTCCATTCCTCCACCGCCCCTCTTCACCTCTGTTCCACCATGTTAAATACAATCAGAGTATTAGCGGTGTGGACTGTCAAAACCGGACCCCAGCCTCCATTACCTCTCCGGACAGAGGGGAGAGATGAAGGGAAAAGCAGGGATTTTTCATCCTCATGATCACAGGATGATTTTCCAACCGGCACACGGGAACGCACACATGCGCAAGCTTTACCTCTTTTGGAATTTACAACCCGTGATTTTAGGCTCAGATAAATGAGGTGTGCATGAAGTCCGCTCCTTCTACAAATATTTGTGTGTGATGTGAGCGTGTGTGTGTGTATCTTTGTGTCTATCTCCAGTATTTCGAACAGACAGCAGTCTGCTAGCTGGTAAATCACTTACTGCACTCTAAAGGAAGGGTCGAGGTGAAGGCAGGAGTGTATGTTTGCCCCGGTCATACACACATACGGAGCGATCTCATCGGTGCGGAATGTGCTGTGTGTTTACCTATGGCTCCAGAACCCACCTGACCAAGGGAGGCTAATCTTTATGGGCTCTGTAAACAGGGACTTTGTCTTCAGAGAACTGCAGGCGGGCAAGCAGACACACAATTCACACATGGACGCGTGCACAGACATACACTCCAGAGAGGAGGGGGAATGGACATATATGGTAGGTTACATACTGTACGTCCAATGCATAGAAAAACACACATGCACATGCAGAAGCTACAAGCACACACAAACACTCAGTTCAATGTTCAGACAAACTGAATGCCATATGTCAGGCAGTCTTGCAAAAGTATAGAAGAATTCGCCGTGTTTATATAGCAGGGGATTTTCTTATCCTCTGCAGTCTGAGCCCCTCTCTTCTTCTCTCCACTCCCCAACAACTGCACTGGCTTCTTCATTAGTTAGCTGCACAGCACACTGGAGGTCAGGCTATAGGCCAGGGCTGCTAGCTTCTCTCATGGTTGATGATGCTCTTTGAAGCTAGCAAGCAAGCGAGCGAGCCAGCCGGTAGTAGATATTGGCCCACATCTGACTGACTATCTGTCTGTGGGATAATGGAGTTCACCTGTTAGCACTGGAGTACGGCCAAGGCAGCCGCAGACTAGCATTAGCCCTTTGCTGTTAGCCAACCTGTTAGCCAACCTGTTAGCGCTGGCTGGCAGCCAGAGTAGCCTGGAGCAGTGCTGCTGTCCTTGGCTAGCTTTAGCTCGGCTCTGGTAGCTATAGTACCCTGCTGCAAATCTGACTAGCATATAGCAACAGCCAGCTGTTGAGGGAACAACCAAACTTGGACAGAGAAGTGATGGAAAAAGAATTTGTGCAGTATGTTGTTTCTTTGTGTGTGTGTGTGTGTGTGTGTGTGTGTGCTCGCTTGTGTGAGAATGTGTGCGTGTTATTTCTTTAGCTTTCGCCTGACCTCATTCTCTTTTATTGAAGCTAATACACGTCAGCTCAGAAATGCCACGCAGATATCCCTCCTATCCCTCCTATCCCTCTTCCTCTCCTTCTCCACTGTCAGAGAAGATTGCAGAAGCCATCTGAAACATAATATATCCTTCAGTTTGGCTGTTACATGTTGTGTGTTTCAAACGCAAAAATGCGTTCATATTAAATTAAATGCATAATTTGTCAAGTCTTCAAAGAGTCCCGATTAGCAAAAAAAAAAAGTAAAAAGGTAGTGTGTTAAATCCTTTTTTAAACCGCTGGATTGCAGTGATGTAAGCGCAGAAGATTTACTTCATGAACTGAATCATGAACTATCTGACAGTAATTCGCTAAAATGCATTTAGGGTAATGCTGTTCTCAAAATCAACATGTCTTGACACGCACAAGGTAGCCTCATTAGTGAGATATTTCAATATCTCTGGTCTTGGGTAAAAGTGTGAGAACACGTGTTTGTATGTGTTCACTAAATTATTAACTGTATGTGTTTATGTCAGTGTTCAGTGGTCAAAGCATTAAGAAAATAGCTGTAGTCTTTGTGATGTTTTCAAGAGACAAATCCTGAACCTGAAGGTAAATAGGATATTTTGTGGACACAATGACAGTAACCAGGGTCAGTTTTTCTCACGTGTCAATTATAATGGAAAATAAATCCCCTTTGGCTATAACAACCAAATATTTTATGAATACACACAGACATACTTTGTCAACAGAGGCTCCTCCAAATTCTGTTTCCTGATTACAAAACAGGTTAGAGCTCCAGATCCTCAGATTTCTATCTCCGGGAAGAGTGTTTCTCTTGTTCACAAGTATTGATTGAACTATCAGAGATCATAGAAGTAACCTATGTGGATTCTATTTCAGGGTGAAAACTTTAATGTTTTCCAGGGCTGAACCTGCCAATAGTTACCAGGCATAACCAGAAGGAGAAATACAGCATGCAGAGAGTAGGGGAAAGACAGATAATTCAAGAGTCAGATGAAAGTAGAAGAAGATAGATGATGGAGTGTAGATACCAGTACAAACAATTTTTTCCCTTACCCCCCTTCCTCCTTCTCCCTCCTACCCCTTCTTTCCCTCCCACCCTTATTCCCTCAGTTCTTTGCCTAATAAGCAGCGTTCCTGCGAGCTGATGCAAGGCGGAGGAAACAGAACAGGCGTTCTGGGACTGCTGGAAATATTCCCTCATGAGGCATAACATGATAAAGACTTATTATCTCACTAAGCTGCTGTAAACACAGATGCACACATACATACACACAGTACACAACTCCTATCTCACACAGACAAACACACATTAACAGAGAGTGAAACTGGTCCGGCTTTACGGTTCTGACGAGCTGTGACCAGGAGGAATCTGACAGAGCCAATCCCTCCAACAAAGCCTGAGAGTCACCCGTTGTGAGCCAGCTCACTGGGCATTTGGCTTGGCTTGTTTGAACTCCACACACACCCAGAGCAGTGGGAAGGAACAGAGGGAGTTTTGATTATTATTAGTGCTAAGTTTTCGGGAACATCTGAACAAGCCTACGTGTCGAAACAGGACTCATCCCAGCTCCTCTCCGTGCATCAATCACACCAGACACACATATAAACACATGCACTGAGTGTTGGCTATGAGCTAATCTATTACAGTACAAAGGTAGGTGTCAGCCTCTTAGACAAACACACATACGTATACACCGGAGTCATCAGAAACATGTTGAGTCCCATTTCCCTTCTTCTCTTCTCCATCCCAATTAGAAGGCAAAGGAGGCCTTTTATTTCCCTCTCCTCCAAACACATTCTTTATCTCTCTGATCTGCGCCCCTCCCTCCCTCGCTCGGTCCCCTCGGGGTAGTGGGAATATCTCTCCCAACACACTCTCAGGTCAGGGGTTCAGCTGGAGGGGGTCTGAGCATGTAGAGAAAGCAAGAAAGCGAGTAAGAAACACTGAAAGAGTGAGTAGCTGTGAGTAGCAGGCCTCTGCACGGGCAGCTCCTCTTCACTGCCAGAAACACTTAAACTTAAAGCACTGTGTGTGTATCATAGCCCTAATCAGAGACTTCAGGGTAGATTTATGCCCCTGCCTTTTTCCCGACCTCCATTACACCAGCTTATATACACCCATTACAGGATATGACAGAGTACACACCCTTTAGACGAGCATACCACACTGCCTGCGTGTGTGTGTGTGTGTGTGTGTGTGTGAAAGAGAGAGAGAGGGCTTGCGATCATGTCTTCACACACTCCCCACTTTCCCATTAGGTCCTTGTCCACCTGCGAGCTCTATCTCTCCGTCTGTCTTTATCTCTCTTCCCTTCATTGCTAATAAGGTCAATGAGGAAAAGTTAGAAGCAGATGGGTGTACAGTACATTACAGCCCAGCGCAGTATAGTGTGGGCTAGATAGCGAGGCGGTGTATCATGCTTAGTGAGACGTGTGATGACGCGAAGAGTTTCTACTGCAGTGGAAAGCCAGCGGACTGTGCGGCGGGATCTGTTGATCACTCAGCACTATGCCTTGCTTCTTAATATTACCTCAGGGAGCCGTTTCACCAAGCAGAGGTCTGGATGAAGGAGGGAGGAGTCGGAAGGCAGGAAGGAGAATGAAGAAGGAAGTGTTGGGAAGAGGAGTGAGGTTAGAGATTAAGTGACTAACTTTATTGTCACAATAGCGCTCGGCTTCTCAGTCTTAACTTCACAGGCGGTTGGGTGTCGGAGGCAGACAGGAGAGGAAAAATACCGCAGTGTGATTTGTGGTTTTTCAAATGCTGTTGCTCGTTAAGGAGGAATAGTGAAATATGTCTGTTGGTACCCTGTACTTTTAAAGGTTTAGGTTCAACCAAAACATTTGAAAAAAGCAATCTCACCACGTTTTTGCCACCTGCACTTTTACAAGGTCAATAGTGAAAACAAACAAACATATTTTATCATGTATTTTCAGTGGTATCAAGCTATATTGATTTTGTGGGCCGTGAGAAAGCCGCCGCTGAAACTTCTAACACTAGGCCGATACAATACAATGATAGTGAAAGGAATTGTGTGTGCGCTGCTCAAAGAGTTGAAAGATATTGACAGAAAAAAAGATCTATATTTTTAGGAGTAAACACAGACCTTACTGAGTATTTTGTAAAAGGACCAATTGCTGAAGAATTTTTAAATGTAGTTTTTTTCATTGCTAGGGCTTGCACACCCACCAGCTCATCCACCTGCATACACTTGTATCCCACTCGGGTTCCTGTCCCTCAGCAAGCATCTGGCAGCATTCCATTAACAGAGCCACCAGCGTTTTTTCACAGCCTCACCTGCTGTCAGTCTCAGAAAAGAACACACAGACACACAGACACAGACACACACACACACACACACACACACACACACACACACACACACACACACACACACACACACACACACACACACACACAGAGCTTCAACTGCAATTGCCTCAAAGTTAGATTCTCTCATGAAATGCCTTTTATTGTTTCCCCAGAAGGCATGGGTTGTACGCTTCTGAAAAACGCACACATACACACACGTGCGCACAGTTGCACACAGACGGCGGCGGGTACAATGCCTCGATGGCGTTTTGTGTACCCACCCTGGTTTGCTGAAATAAAAGCATTAGAACTTTTCCTTAAAACTATGCGCTTGTGTGAGTGTGTGTGTGTGTCTTTGTGTGTGTGTGTGTGTGTGTGTATGTGCGTTAATTTCTAAAACTGGATGAGGCAGAAAGACGAGATTGAGCTTGTCATTAGGAGTTCACAGCCTGCGTGCTTGTATGAGGGTTTGTTTTGTTTTGTGTTAGCTGCCTTGTGTGTGTTCTTCACGCGCCTGTGTGTGTGTCTCGGCGTCGCCTCTCTCCCACGCTCGAGCTCCTAACGATGGCAAATGCGCCCGTGTGTTTGCGAGGCCTTGTTTCTCAAAAACAACAACACATCCAGGAACGGCTCGTTTTGTCGGGTTTTGTGGAAGGAACAAGCTCTAATTAGAGAGGCCCTATGAAGGTGCATCAAACGGATCTTTCTCAAAGACCAACCTGCTCATGGCTCTCGCACAGCGCACACATGCCACCTCTGATTATTGGAGAAATGTCTGTGTTATTTAACTGTATAGCAGAGTATTAACAGCCTTGTCAGTTTAGATTTGCTGCACGTCTGATCCTAATCCATGCGTACGCTCCTAGACACCCATTTATGTACAGACAAAAAAGTGTCTGCCTCAGGTGTGGCTTTGTGGCCACTTGAGAATGTGTGTGTGTGTGGGGGGGGGAGGGAGGGGGTGTGTGGGTGGTTCATGACCAAAAGCCCTTTTCACAAAGTACACGTGCACACACACACACATGCACATAAAAACACACAATTCACTTGTCTATCTCTGCGTGTGTTTACTTTAGGTTCCTGCCTTGTTTGTTCACTCAGATGGGAGCAGGCTTTCTGCTCAAGCTGCCCAGGTCACATTTGTTCAATCTGTCTGTTGTTTTGCCCCTCCGACCCCCCCCCCCCCCCCCCCCCCCCCTCCTTCCTCTCAGGTGCCAGTGATGATGGTGGAATCAGCCTCTGAGACCATTCGAACGGCACCGTCCAACCAGAATGGAGTCAGCAGCCAATCAGATGGAGGGGGCGGTAGAGAGGGCGGTTCTAACGGAGACACCAACGGAGAGATCAGCCCAGTCGAGTTACTGCACCTGCAGCAGCAACAGGTGTGTGTGTGTGCGGGACACATGTTTACATATCTACCTGTATGTATGTGTATATATATATTAGGGATGCACCGGTATCGGTGGTCGATACTGCGTTAAATACTCGTACTCGCATCGGTTTCAATGGCCGATACCAAGAACCGATACTCACTCAACAGTATTTCACTACAACAAACTGGTCGCGCTTTGTGGAGAAGCAACCCCGTGGCGGAGCCGGAGACACTCTTCTCTGTCTCAACTGTCTCAACAGTCTCAACTTCTGAGCAGCCAATCACGCTATCCAAGTTGTTTTGCCGTCCAATCAGATGGCCAGTTTGTCTCAACAGCAGAATCTGGAGCCGCCATCTTGGATCCTCGCTACGCAGCGCTCACTTCTTTCAATAGACAGGAGAAAAGTGAGACGCGAGTACAATACAAGACTTTATCGATATTGTGCTTATTAACCGGTGTTGCATACGTGTGTATGACATATTAGTGCTCTTGTTAGTGGCTGACAGCCCCGGAGTTACTTGTAATCAGTCCGTCCCAACGCGACGCAAATGTTTCGCGCGACCAGATTACATGTAAAGTCTATGCACAGACGCGTGTGGTTGCGACAGACGCAAATTTACGCCGGCGGCACGTTAGACGCGAGAGTTGAAATTTTCCATATTTAATACATCTATAATTGAGAAGCTCTGCGCGTCATCACCGCCGTCCTGCCGGTTTGAATCAAACGGCTGCTGATCCACCTGAAGTAGCGCTGGCAGCGGCCTCATTCAGACGCTGTTGTGCGGCTACGGATGATATTATTGTAGCCGAGTGTCTGTTGTGTGTCTATATTTGTAATTCTAATAAAATGAAAACACGCTGCAGGGTAACTTGAACCACTTTTTTATCTCCTTCACACACGTATATCCCACAATTCCACTCCTTTTCCTTTCCGTTTCTCCCTCCACAATAAAAGCACCGGAAACATAACTTGGAACACAGCTTCCTATATAATTGCTCGATCCCTAATATTATCGCTTACATTATGAACCCGGACACGGGGCGTTTTATGGTCCGACATTAGAGGGACTTCCACAAGAAGTTTAAAGCTTGGGATAGCCTTCTGTTAATTTTGTACTATAGGCTTGACATAATCTGCAGAGGATAAAATAAAATCTGCCTCCAAATTAATTGCACTTTCATGGAGACCAAATCTAAGAAGTATCGGTATCGGTACTCGGTATCGGCAAGTACACAAATAAAAATATCGGTATCGTATCGGTTTGTAAAAAATGGTATCGTTGCATCCCTAATATATATATATATATGCGCTCGTAGGACTAGTTTTGCAACACCTCCCACTTGTGCAACTCATGTGCATATGTACGTTTTTCTGGAACAGCATGTACACACCAGACTGTTACATAATGTACAGATGTGACAACACGTAGTCAGCCAGACTCTGGTAATTGTCAGCCTTGCTTGTGCGAACAGTGAAAAGCTCTGACAGGTTGGCTCGTAGGTGCTTTAATTATACACTGTTCATAATGTGTGAGCTAATTCAACTGGGACAAAGTAGTCCCAGTATCTAATAATGCATACGCAGGAGGTTCTCATTGATATACTATTACACGTTACCGGTTGAGAGAATATAAGACCTGCCGTCTAAGCTCTGTAGGTGAGAGGAGCCATTTTGTCCTGTCGTGGGGATCACACACACACACTTGTACATTCTCACAATGTAAACACACACTTGATATAGGACTCAGATGCTCAAGGAGTGTCTCTTTTCTTTCTTTTTGTTTTTACTGATCCAAGAAGTGGTGTTTGTGTTTGACACGTCACTGTGTAGTGTCTCCAGTTATGCTATTTATCCTGCCTCCTGTGCGTCAGGCCCCCCTCCACACACACACACACACACACACACACACAGACACACACACATGCACACGCGCACACACACATACGCACGCACGCATGCGCATACACACACACACACAGACACACGCGCACACACACACACACACACACGCACGCACACGCACCCACACACAGACACTCACACAGACACACTTCTTGGATGCAATTCTACATTTTTATTTCTCATTCCACAAAAGATCCACACAGCTCTTTTCAGATTGCTCTCCGAGGGACCCAAGCCTTCACACAAAGTACACAACCACACAGATAATTTGTTGAATTTTTTATCCAGAGGTCTCTACATTAGTCATTTGTCCATAACAGCACAAGAATGTCTGCTGAGTGTTGTCATCTAATGATGGAAACACACTGATTCATGTTTTAGTCATTAATGTGGCATTTGCAGCAATTGTTGAAGCGATTAGGAGAGAAGAAGTTGTCCCATTCACTACATGCAATGTATAACTCCCTCCCTTGCTGTGTGTGTTTGCGTATGTGTAGTGTCCGCCCTTCACAGAGGTTCAGTGTGAGTTCTGGGCTCTCCGACACCAGCTGAGTTTCTAGTCGAGGAAACCCAGGGGGAAAAAAATCTGGGTTTCCTCCCTGCTGCTAAAATGATTCCCCTTAATTATAATGATGGAGCCTTAGGTGAATGAAGAACACTCAAGGCCCTTCACTTCTGTCCTGCTCTCCCTCCTCCTTCCCCTGACTGCATCCTCACCCTGCTTCCTCAGCAACCTTCATCCGAGGACACACACAGCCACGCACAAACGCACACACATAAACACCAAACCTGTAGCTCATACAAAGCAGGTCTTTATTCTCTCGGACGTGTCTCTGCTCTCTATGTTTTTGCACCTGTGTGTGTGTATATATATGTGTGTGTGTGTGTATGTGCGCGCTGGTATTTCCTCTCTTGAGCGGGTTACCAACCACAAACATACCTAGCTCTCTCTTTCCCTCTTTTTCTCTTCCTCTCTCTCACTGTACTTCTTTTTCCTTCTATCCGCTGTGGACCATGGAAGACAAGCACAACCTTTCCTCCAGATCCCAGCCCTCACCTCCAAAAAATATTACATCCACATATGTAATAGTAAATACACAGCAGAGTATTGTGACAATTCTCTTTTTAGAGCTCTCCGTTAAGCTCAATTAGCAGAGATTGGTGGGTCTTGTGAACAATATCTTGTACAGATATTGGTTTCTGGGTCTGTGTCAGTTTGAGTGTACTCTTCAGAAACCTTTATTTTCTCCTTGGTTTTATATTCCCGCAATGTTTGTCTTGTTTTTCATGCTGACAAGTTCTAGTTGGTAAAACTTTCATCAGTTAAGTTAAATTAGAGATTGACCAGTTTTGAGTTTTATTTATATGTTTTAAACTTGTATAAACATACATGTAAGGTAAATGCCCCGCCAGACATATATCTCCTTTTCTGAAACCCTCAAACCTGCACATGCTCGGTCCACAAGGTTATGTGTTACTTTTTATCCGTTATTCCAACACACTTTTGATTAAACCCAGTTTTGGTGTTGTAATGCCTGGTGATCGTAGAGGCTGTATTCTTAGCATGTGCCCACTGCTCATAAAAATCAATATTGGATGACACAGAAGGCCCCAATACTGACACTGGTCACCTGACAAAATTGTATAAGAACCCCTCTCCTCCTCCTCCTCCTCCTCCTCCTCCTCTTTTTCATTTTTCCTCCACGCTTGAGTCTCTCACCTGAAGGTGTAGTGCAGACTAGTGTTGGTGCTTAAACACCATGCCAGTGCGCACTGGAGCAAAAAAGACACACTCGCACACACAGAGAGAACTCCTGACAGCGCGGTGTTGTCAGAACACAAAGCCGTCTTTTCCTTGGGCCCCTTGGGAACCTGAGAGAAATCTCAGCCATCTCCAGCTACCAAACCCCTCTACTGGCCTCTCTCTGTCTTATGTCTCTCTCTCAGCTTCTCCATCTCTTGCTGACTCTGTCCTTCTCTCTTTCTCCTTTTTTTGTATTTTTTGGATCGGTAGATAGATATATAAAACAAGGTCACAGGTAGACGCTGTAGGTGGTCAGTGGACAAATGAGGAAGTGGGTGAGTGTAGAAGAGGTATTAGGGAGATGGGATACACAGCCAGAGGGAAAAGGAGGGGCAAAGAAGCAGCACATTGTGTGGGTGTGTGTGTGTGGGGGGCATTGGTGGGCTAGAGAGGAGGAATAGAGGGATGAGGGAGGGGTGTAACGCTGAGACGTGTCAGAAAAGGGCGCCTGGGCCTCCCTGTGGAATGTGGCCTGTCTGCCTCCCCAGAAAGAACAGAGCAAGAGAGAGGGAAGAGAGAGGGAAGAAAGGGAAGAGGGGGCGAAGACCAGTTCTGCCCCATCATCGAGGAGAGAGAGGAGGGAGGAAGGGAGGGAGGGAGAAGAGGAAAAACAAAGAGCGGAGTTACAGGGTGAGAGCAAAGAGAGGTGGAAAAGGGAGAGTGCAGTGGAGAGTGTATGGCACTTTGTTGAGGTGCCGGGCATGGGTGTAGACATGAAATGATGCATAACAGAGTAGAAATGTAAGCAGGATAAATCCTAACAAACCTCAAATTGTGTGTGTGTGTGCGTGTGTGTGTGTGTGTGTGTGTGCGTGTGGCGGGGTGGAGGGTGCTCTGACGAGAACCAGGTGTCTTCAATTCTTTCCTTTTCTTTACGTTTTATGCAGATGTGCGTCTGCACTTTAAAACGCCGTCAATTCTCCTCTCCCCTCCACTCTCACCCATTTCACGTCTCCTCCTTTCCCCTCGCCATCTGTGCGTCGCTTCTGGTGTTCCAGCAGCTACGGGAGTCGCGGCCAGTGATGTCGGGAAGAGGGGAGAGGAAAATAGGAGTGAGAGGAAAGAGAGAGATGGTGACAAAAAGGTGCCGTTTCCTCTGTGCCACTCACTGGTCGGCTAAAACAGCCAGGGAGGGTTTTCCCCCCTTTCACGTTCTCTCGCTTGCCCTTAACTTGCTCTTACTCAATTTAGAAAGTGAGAGGCAGATTGTAGCAGTCTCCATTCCCCAGGGGTTTAAAAGGCACATTGGTTGAGAAAAAGGCAGTTTTAGAAATGGACTCAGAGCTCCGATCCCCACTCCCATTTCTCTTAATCAATGATGTTTCTTTTTTCGCTCTCTCAAAGTCACACACACATACTGGCAATCTTTGTTCCTCTCCTTCTCCCAGACACACACAACCCGTTACACACATGCACAAGGCTGATGTGAGTTAATGAAGGGTGTAATTAAGGAGCCACAGTGATGACTGGAGATCAGGGGGAACCGATACAGATCTCAGATATACACAAATACAGATTGTGTGCACGCACATGTGCACGAGTCGGCATTTGGGTTTGATGGCAGGAGTGTGTTGCGGACAGAATTATGAGATTGGTGTGTGCCTTAACAGGCGATGAGAGATGCTGGATGATCCAGATAACGTATGGCTTCCTGTTAGATTAGCTAGACTCTGTAATTATGACCTCTGTGGCTGGAGGTGGGGAGCTTCTAACACACATTTGATTCTATTGCTCCGGCTGCTCGGCCATGCTAAATTATGGGAGGTGAATTTTGGTCACTGGGACAGTTATGTCCCGTTTGACCTCCAGCTCTCCCCCAGAGTTCACTTTCAGGTCAGGAGGACGTAGGAGACAGAGGTGAAGCGGTTGCAGGACGAGGTGAAGACACATTTCCAAACACTTTTTTCCAGAGTGTAGTGCAGTGGGATTTATATTAATTACATTATACTTCGGTTTTGGTCATCTGCATGACAGGTTGTGTCCCATGTGAGTTTGTCATGTTCCTGTCTGTATGTCAGTCTGCATCTGTGTGTGTGTGTGTGTGTGTGTGTGTGTGTGTGTGTGTGTGTGTGTGTGTGTGTGTGTGTGTCCGTCGGTCGTGTGTGCGGGCCAGTAAATCAGTCCCAGGCCTCTCTCTGAGTGCTGTCACCTCCTAAAAGCTTTCCCTCGGTCTCAGCCAGGCCTTCCTCTTTATGTCTGAGGTCAGTATAGTTCACAGGTCATCAAAGGTCATGCTAGGACAGAGGAGGGGCCAGTCGGGTTGCCTAGCATCGCAGAACACCCACTGCTGTTACCGAGGCGATACAAAGAGACCCATAGAACCCCAACTTCCTCTAGGAGTCTTAAAAGCACCAGCAGGTCCCTTTATCCGTCCTCTTTGACTTTTACTTCCCTTTTTTCTTGAGCTGCCAATCTCTCTACTTATCAGTATGCTCGTATAGATTGATACAAACTAGTATAGGGTACTTTATGCTCAATATTTAGATCGAGGACATCCCTTCATTTTCCAAACTGCTTTAACTGTTAAGGGTTGGGGGGGGGGGGGGGTGGGGGGGGGGGGGGTATATGCACTTCACACATACAAGTTTGCATTCCTGTACACCAGACATGTAAAAACAAGTCAGTAATATATTCCCCATGACTGCCCATCATATTTCTCAAACTGTGATTAGTCACTTTGAGACCTGATTTCAAGATGCTGAGATGTTGTATTTATGAGCGCCCATAAACAATGTTTTTACTGCTTTTTCCAGCCAAGACATTGCATGTTGGAGAATCCCCCGAGTGTGACTTCTGTTCTCACTGTTGACACTATTGCTCTATGACCGCCGTCTACGTTTTCCCATATCATCACAGAGTGAGTGTTCTTGAGGGACGGCTATGGTTTGACAAGTTTCTGAAATCTTAACTAATAGATATGTCATCATTTTCACATTGACATGAGTGGAACTGTAAAATCTACTTAATGGGGCTAAAAAAAAAAACTGCTACAAGGCTACAAGTCTTGTGGATAAAGAGCAGACGGCCAGTAGACATGGTCCACCAGGCCAGATCGGCCAGCATGGACACGGTTGGTTGACCCAACCAGCCGAGAGACTCAGGGACAAGAATAGACAGATATCAACAGAAGAAGGGTGTGTGTGTGTGTGTGTGTGTGTGTGTCCTCTCTCTGTTGTGGAGACTGGGTTATACATACATCCCCGGGCACCTGAAGGGGTTAGGTTGGTTTTGTTGCCATGGAAGTGTTTGGAAGCACTTACACCGGGCAGGCCTAGCTGTGCTGTCAGGTAAATAGCACACACATGTACACACACACACACACACACACACACACACGTACACACACACACACATGAGCGGGGACGGACACTGTTCAGGGTGAACAAGTTGATTGTTGATTCTCGCTCTTCAGACGGTATTGCCACAGTGACTGAGGCCTTTTTAAGAGGTCGTAGGTCAGCGAGCAAATCTGCATGACCTCATTGCTACTACTAGTCAGTGACAATGGGGTGTGAGTGTGTGTGTGAGTGTGTGTGTGTGTGTGTGTGAGTGGATGCCTGTTTTCATATTGGTCGCCGTCTTCTGCTTTCTCTATTAAAAAGCAGCACTAGGAATTGGTTTTAATGGACGTGTGTCCAGATGCAGTGTTTCAGAGATCACTAGGGGCAAGGTACTCAAGAGACAATTCTCATATCCTCCTAGTCTCCTCCCTGTTTTATAGACCCGTACTCCTTCATCCCCCACTCTGGACTCACAGAAGGTGACACGGAGAGGGGAAAAAGAGAATGTGAAGGGTAAAGACAAAATGTGCAACGCTTATGAGGCTGCTAGGCAAGTAGTTACCCTGGAAACAGTCGAGAGCCCGGCGGTGCACACAATGAACACACACATACGTATACACACCATGCACACAATAGCTGCAGAGACCTAAAGTGTTGCTAATTAGCTAGTCTGCGCTGGTTCTTTGTGTGAGCCATTTTAAAGGAGAGATTAGAGTCAACAGGGAGGAGAAGAGGAATGCAGCTCTTCTCTCTCTCTTGGCTTTCTTCATGAGCTCTGGGACAGTGTGTGTGTGTGTGATGGACAGGGTGTGTGTGTGTGTGACGGACAGTGTGTGTGTGTGTGACGGACAGTGTGTGTGTGTGTGACGGACAGGGTGTGTGTGTGTGTGACGGACAGGGTGTGTGTGTGTGACGGACAGTGTGTGTGTGTGTGACGGACAGTGTGTGTGTGTGTGACGGACAGTGTGTGTTGTGACGCCTCAAGGGCGAGAAGCCCGGGTTCCGGAGTAATATAGGACACGAAGCGAGGAGATATGCAAATGAAAACAGCGTTTATTCCAAAGTCAGGGGGGACAGGGGTAGGGGAATAACTAGAAATCCAAAGCGTCTTCCCGTCCGGGGTCCGTCGTCGTGTTCTGTAGTCTAGCCGTCCGCTTCGTCCTGGAAGGAGAGACACAGGGTAGGGGTGAGTCTGGCGGTTACCTCCTTGATCCGGTGACTCCTCGGGCTCTGGGGCTCCACTCTCTCTGACTCAGTTCCTTTCCTGTCGGCTGTCGTTCCCCCCGTCCTCAGCTTGCCGGCTACGGATATAGCTCCTTTGATTAGTGATTGCCGGCAGGTGCGTCCATTGCCAGTTTCCCATTGGCTGTAGCACCTGCACGGGGAAGTATCTGCCATCGAGCACCTCCCCCAACCGGAGCCGGGGTCTCCACCCACTTCCTCCTGTCTTTCCCTCTGGTCTGTCACATACCCCCACCACCAGCTCCAAGGCGTGGCCGGGAGCGTTCACCCACCAACACTCCTCTCTCCTGGACAGTGCGTCCGCGTTCCCGTGTGCCCGTCCCGCCCTGTGCTCAACAGAAAAATTAAAGTTTTGGAGTTCAAGGAACCACCGGGTCACACGGGCATTGGTATCCTTCGCCGTCGCCATCCATTTCAAGGGGGCATGGTCAGTAACCAGCACGAACTTCCGACCCAGGAGGTAGTATCGGAGCCGGGTCAGTGCCCATTTAATAGCCAGGCACTCCTTCTCTACTGTCGAGTAATTTACCTCGTGCTTCAGGAACTTCCGGCTGATGTACGTTACCGGATGCTCCTCGGTGCCGTGGACCTGCGACAGAACTGCCCCTACGCCGGACCCTGAGGCATCGGCGTGCACCACAAACGGCTCGTTGAAGTTCGGGGTCGTCAACACCGGCTCGGTGCACAGGGCCTCTCGCAGGGTTCCGAACGCTTTCTCCGCCTCGTCGGTCCAGCGTACCTGGTGGGGTTGGCTGGCCCGGGTCATGTCGTGTAGCGGCGCTGCAATGGTGGCAAAATGCGGAATAAAACTCTGATAGTACCCCACCAACCCCAAAAACGTCTTTACCTGCCGCTTGGTGGCGGGGCGGGGCCAGGTGGTGATGGCCTCCACCTTCCGGGTCTGGGGCCTGACGGTGCCTCTGCCAATCGTGTAGCCCAGATATGATATTGAGCCTCCTCCAGGCCCAGGTGGCACTTCCGTGGGTTGGCCGTCAGTCCCGCCTCTCGGAGGCTCTCCAGGACCGCCCTCACGTGCCGCAGGTGGTCGGCCCAGTCCGTACTATGGATGACCACGTCGTCCAAGTAAGCCGCCGCGTAGTCCCGATGTGGCCGGAGGACCAGGTCCATCATCCTCTGGAACGTTGCGGGAGCCCCATGGACGCCGAAGGGGAGGACCTTATAATGGTACAAGCCCTCCGGGGTAGCGAAGGCCGTCTTCTCTTTTGCCCTTTCGGTGAGGGGAACCTGCCAATATCCCTTGGTCAGGTCCAGCGTTGACACAAACCGCGCCGGGCCAAGTCTTTCGATCAGCTCATCCACCCGGGGCATCGGGTAGGCGTCGAACTTGGAGATTTCATTAACCTTCCTGAAATCGTTACAAAACCGATCGGTGCCGTCCGGTTTAGGGATTAACACAATCGGGCTGGACCAGGCACTCCGTGACTCCTCAATGATCCCCATTTCCAACATTTGTCTCACCTCGGTCCTTATGGCCGCCCTCTTGGCTTCGGGTATGCGGTATGGTCGCAGCCTCACCTGTTTTCCTGGCTCCGTGATGATGTCGTGTTGAATGACATGAGTCCGGCCCGGCAGGTCCGAAAACACATCCTGGAACTGGCCGGTCATCGACACGAGATCCTGTTTTTGACTCGGCGCCAGCTGGGGACCCAGATTCACCGTCGTAGACCGGGGACACTGGGCAACTAGGGCGACCCCCGGTGCCGGGAGGTCGTCATTAGCTTGCCACTTCTTCAGTAGATTGACATGATATAATTGACACTGCTTCCTTCTCCCCGGCTGTCTCACCTTATAATTGACTTCCCCTACCCGTTCGGCCACTTCATATGGACCCTGCCACCTGGCGAGGAACTTGCATTCTGATGTCGGCACCAGGACCAGGACGAAGTCTCCTGGTTGGAATACCCTCACCTGGGCCTTCCGGTTATAACTCCGGCATTGGGCCTGTTGAGCTCGTTGCATATGTTCCCTTACCATGGGCCACACCTTCCTCATCCTCTCCTGCATCTGGTCCATGTATTCGATCGTGGAACGATGCGGAGAAGGCTGTTGCTCCCATGCCTCCTTGGCCAGGTCCAGCAGTCCCCGGGGTCTCCGTCCGTATAGCAACTCAAATGGCGAGAACCCCGTGGAAGCCTGCGGAACTTCCCTGATTGAAAACAGAACATAAGGAATTAGTTGGTCCCAGTTTTTCCCGTCGACCTCTATTGCCGTTCTCAACATTTGCTTAAGTGTCTTGTTGAATCTTTCGACCAGGCCATCCGTCTGTGGGTGGTACACGGAGGTCCGAACCTGCCCTACCTTCAGGAGTTGGCACATTTCCTTCATGACGCGGGACATAAAACAGCTTCCCTGGTCCGTTAGCACCTCCTTTACCAAGCCGACCCGGCTACAGAGAAGGAACAGTTCTCTGGCCACGGTTTTGGCCGTGGCGGCACGTAGAGGGATAGCCTCGGGGTACCGGGTGGCATAGTCCAAAATCACCAGAATATACCGGTGCCCCCTACTCGACTTGGGGAGGGGCCCCACGACGTCCATGGCTATGCGCCGGAAAGGAATATCGATTATGGGCAGGGGTATCAATGGATTTTGGACGTGTACCTTCGGTGCCGTCATCTGGCATTCCCTGCAGGCCCGGCAGTAGTCCTGGACGGCCCTCTTCACCCCTGGCCAGTAGAACCGTCCCAGGATCCGGTCATACGTTTTCTCCACGCCTAGGTGAGCCCCCATCAGGTGCGAATGTGCTAGATATAGGACTTTTGGGACATAACCTTTGGGTACCAGTAACTGTTCCACAACGTGTTCACCTACTTTGGCTACCCTGTAGAGGAGCCCGTTCTTGATAGCAAAGTGTGGGAGGGTGTTGGCACTCACCTCTTTTTCTGGAGTCCCCTCGATCACCGAGATGGCCCGTCTGGCTTGCTCCAGGTTGGGGTCCTCTAGTTGTGCCGTCCCGAACCGTCCCGGTTTTGCGGTCGGGCCTCGTTCCGCCAGGGGGAACTCAGAGAACGCCTCCCCGGTCGATTCCTGCGTTTCTGGGGGTTCCACGGGTCCCAGGGTCTCTTCCGGGGCCCGGCCATCCTCGTCGATCTCCCTTTCCGAGGAGCCTTCGGGGCCGGAGGGGGCGGCGCATGCCGGCACGGCCTTGGAGGTCCGGGTTCCCCGTGGACGAAGGGAGTTATTTCTCCTGCGGCCCGTTACCTGGTGAGCCCACAGCCGCCAGAATATGGGGCAATCCCGCCCGATCAATACCGGTACCGGTAACTGGTCGACTAACCCCGCCGTGACCTCAAAGGTGCCTCGGGTGGTCGTTATCTTAACGGTGGTTGTGGGATAGCTTCTGGAGTCCCCGTGCACACAGGCGACTGGTATCGGCGGGCCCTGGGGACCCTGGGTCAGGCCGGGCCGGAGTAGGGTTATCGCACTCCCGGAATCCAACAGCGCCTCCGCATCTTGGCCGCCCACCTTCACGGGCAGCCTCGGGGCCTGGGCACCCTCATGGGCCCAGCAGGTCGTCAAGTAGCTGCCCGTCGGGGTCAGGGACCCAGATGATCCCGCGGTCGGCATCGGCGCATCCTGTCCGGGGCAATTCTTCGCCAGGTGTCCCTCCTGTCCGCAGGAGAAACACTTCCTGAAGTCCCGGTCTCCTCGTGACCGGGCCGGAGGCGTCGTCCGGAGGGTCCCCGGCCAAGCGGCCGGACCCGCCAGGTCGCCTTCGAGGCCCCTCCTCGTCTCCCTGTCCGGACCTCCCGGTCCCCTGGTGCGCCGGGGTCGGTTTTCCTCCCTCTGCCGGCTCCGCACTAGCTCCACCGTGACGCGGTGGTTTTCGAGTAGCTCCACCAGGTCGTCCACCGTCTTAGGGCTGTGGCGGCCGGCGTGGAGTTGAGCCTCCCCGGGGAGCGCCCGGAGACATCGGTCGAGCACGACCCGATCCAGGGCCGGAGGTCCATCCCCCGTGGCCAGCCAACTGCGGGTTAATCGCAGTAAGGTAGCAATCTGGGGCCGTACGGGTTGGGTCTCGTCGTAGGTCCAGTCGTGGACCCGTTGGGCCCGGGTCTGGAGGTTGTGTCCGTAGTGGGCCAATATCGCCGCCTTCAGGGCGCCATATTCCTCCGCTTCATCCGCGGACAGGTCCCGGCAGGCTTTTTGAGCATCTCCGGTTAAAAACGGCCCTAGTATCCCCGCCCACTCGTGTTCGGGCCAACGCTCCCGCTTGGCCGTTCTTTCGAAGACTTCCAAGTAGGCCTCTATGTCGTCATCCCCGGTTTGTTTGGTGAGGACTCTGCCGGGGTCGGTCCTCCTCACGGGTTTCGCCAACTGCTGGCCCAGCGTGGCCATCGCATCCTGCAGGGCTAGCAGGCTCTGAGACTGTTGGGCCTGAGTCTGGAGCACCAGGGCTATTGCATTCTCCATGGGTATATATATATTTTTTTTTTTTTTTTTTTTTTGTGTACCTATTTTACTCCGAACCTGGCTGTGTGGCGTCCAAATGCCCACATTCTCCACCAAATGTGACGCCTCAAGGGCGAGAAGCCCGGGTTCCGGAGTAATATAGGACACGAAGCGAGGAGATATGCAAATGAAAACAGCGTTTATTCCAAAGTCAGGGGGGACAGGGGTAGGGGAATAACTAGAAATCCAAAGCGTCTTCCCGTCCGGGGTCCGTCGTCGTGTTCTGTAGTCTAGCCGTCCGCTTCGTCCTGGAAGGAGAGACACAGGGTAGGGGTGAGTCTGGCGGTTACCTCCTTGATCCGGTGACTCCTCGGGCTCTGGGGCTCCACTCTCTCTGACTCAGTTCCTTTCCTGTCGGCTGTCGTTCCCCCCGTCCTCAGCTTGCCGGCTACGGATATAGCTCCTTTGATTAGTGATTGCCGGCAGGTGCGTCCATTGCCAGTTTCCCATTGGCTGTAGCACCTGCACGGGGAAGTATCTGCCATCGAGCACCTCCCCCAACCGGAGCCGGGGTCTCCACCCACTTCCTCCTGTCTTTCCCTCTGGTCTGTCACAGTGTGTGTGTGTGACGGACAGTGTGTGTGTGTGTGTGTGTGTGTGTGTGTGTGACGGCCTTTTTTTTACCTGACAGACAGACGATTTGTTTGTCTAGTCAAGTTGTAACAACAAAAACATATGAAAGATATAATGAAACGTCATTTGAAATAAAGTATGGTAGAACTTTGTCCTCTCATTATAACAATCATAAAAAGGTAAATCAATAAATGACAAACTTTTTCTTCTTCTTACTTCTTCACCCAAATACTATATGTTAATATGTAATATGGGTATTTTTGAAAACTTCATTAGAAGCTTTTTCTCTGTTGGCACGCAGATGTATTGAATTAAAATGTCATAAATACTTACTGCTCTTTATTTATGGTCATTCAAGGAGAGATTTCCCATTGCTCTTTTCACTTGTCAGACATCTAACAGTTGTCTAGCAGCACTTTCCCAAATCTCTAAACAAAATTGGGAGTTTAATATACCGATAAAAAACGATACTCGCATAGACAAGTTTAAAACATTTAAGATTTTAGAAGAGATTGCCTGTTCACATCTGGATGTATTGCCCCTCTTACTAAATCACATAGTTCAGCGCGCAGACACACACTCACACACTTCCCCATTTCCCCTTTTCGGAACACGGCCCTGCTTCTCATTTGGGGAAGTTAAAGATTTTGTTCTTGTTTAAAACTTCTAACATCTCGTAGAGCAGCCAGCCTTTGTTGTGCCTGCCCACTTCCGTGTGTGTGTGTGTGTGTGTGTGGTAAGGGTGGGTGCGAGGGTGTGTCCATCACCATCTCCACAGCCACAACCAGGTGTAAAAACCCTCTGAACCAAAAACATGAAAGAGTTTATTTCCATCGAAGCGGGCAGCCAGGCTAATACTTTTACAGGCCACTGACTAGGAGCGTGTTTTTCTGTTTAACCAATAGGCGTCTGTGTGTGTATATTGGTCTTCATGTGTGTATGTTTCTGTGTATGCATGTGCACATGGCAGACAGTCTCTGTTTGTGTATGTATGTGTTTTCCCTCTGTCTCTTGAGCTGAGTCTTGGCAGTGTCTGCATGTGTTATTAGTTTGATTTTTGGGGGATATTAATAATAACAGTTAAACGATTTCCATATGTGAGGTCTGGTTGCCAGGCTAGTGCTATCCTCATCATGGGCTGGCCTCTCACAGTCTAGCCTCTCAGGAGTTGCTCTTGTCGGGCAGGAGAAGCAGCTTAAACTCTGGAGGTCACCCAGCTAAGACCTACCACCTAAGTGGCCTCGTCTTCCAATGAGCATAACCAAACTACTTAACTGTCCTATCTTATACGAGATGAGGGCTAAATATTACAAGGTACACTGTGTGTTTATGTGAGTGTGTGTGTGTGTGTGTTTTCCGCTGTGGGCTGGGTCTGTCTGGAGTGAGACCTTCCTCTCTTGCCAAACGAGCTGTGTTGAAAACCGCAGGGAAACTGCATGTGTATATAATGTATGACGTGTATTTGTGTGTGCGTGTGTGTGGAAGGAAACTGCTGTAGAGCTATTTGCCATCAATTAGCCGCCTGGGCTGAGATGAGGCCTGCAGTAGAGAGGGAGCTGCTTTTATAATCTCAGGAAGGGAGTTCCTCTCTCTTTCTGTCCCGCTCACCTCATCATTATCTTTAATTGTCTATCTCTTTATGCCCTTTTCCCTTCACTTAACAGAGAAAAGCTGACAACATCTCCTTAGGAAGATAGATAGATAGCTTTCCCCATGTGTATGTGTTTAAGATGTGTGTGTACGATGATGAATTGTGTAATGATATAAAGCAGTGCTGGGTATTCAGTCAGCTCCTTTTTATGGCTGCACGTGGACCCCTGTGAATCAATAGAAACATTAGTTGAGTATAGGGACATAGTTGAAGGGGAGAGGTTTTCTCGTTTCACAAAACAGTTTTGAACTGAAGAGAACCATCTGGAAAACGGCAGGGTCCCCGGAGTTTAGAACAGGTCCCTTTTGTGAAAAATAGGATGTGAAAAAAAGAATCTAAAATCAGCCAGGGTTTTCAAACATTACGGCATATTTTGAAGTTCTTTTGGAGTTTGTGAGTTTTTATTGCGTTGGCTCTTGAACGCGGTCTTTCCTCTCTTTAATGGTCAGTCTGGGCCCAGAGAAGCTGCCTTCAGCCGTTTTAAAACCTCAGCTCTCGAACGGTGCCTTTATATTGCGGAAACATTACATTAAATAGCTGAACGGGATCGCGGCTGGCTGGTGTTTCTGAAGGTGTCCCAGATAGTTCCAGCGCGGCGGCGGCGGCCTAAACTGATTGAGGTATTCAGCGTCGTTTAAGCTCAGTTATATTGGTGGACAACTGGTTTGAAGTAGACGTTGCTATGAGCGAAAACAAATGGCAGGAAAGCTGGTGAAGGGAGGCCGGAAAGACCTGATTAATACCAGAAAAAGAGTATGTGAGGAAGAGTCGGGGGCGAAGTCTTGGCAGAGCATAGTTTATTTGTAACCCACCGTGAAATTGAGCGGCTTTAGCAGGCTTTGGTTCAGGCTGCCCCCTGCCCCTGTATGTTTACCCCTGGAAACCCCTGATCTGCACTAAATATATGTACCATATGTTCCATGACACCTTTGACCAATACTAGTGAAGTTGCACTAACTTATTTGTCTTGTTAAATTTGTGTATTCTTTACAAATAAATTGTTACAGTAATTATTAAGAACATTGTTCCCTTATTGCTGACGGTAAAATGTTGCTGCTCCCCTCATTCCGTGCTACAGAGAAACTTTTCTTATCAATATTTTTAGTTTTAGCTCACATATTCAAAAGATTTTCAGTCTTAGGAGTAAATACAGTGTACCATCCCAAGATTATGCAAGTAGATAAAAGAAAGAGTAGTTAAAACGGAGGTGAAAATACAGCTGTTGCTGTAATTACAATGTACAAAAATCTTTAAAGAGAATCCCGGTCTTTGGCTTTATTAATCACGACCAACATTTTGTTTCCAAACCTCCATTAAGCCAGATAGTTTCACAAACTGCTTATAAAACTTAATATAAATATATATATATATATATCCATTATTATGATTCATACTTGTTTTTTTTTCCTTTCTTTGTCATTCTATAGCTTTCTCTTCCATCTTCGTTTTCATAATAAAATTGCCCAGGATTGACAACTTCAGCCAGCAAGGCATTTTCAGTTTTTTTATCTGGCAAGCCATGTCAAGAACCTCCTTCTAAAAACTTTAACTACAGAGCAACTTACGTTTTTGCCCAAACACAATCCTACAAATTTCCTATTAAATGTAACGTCTGGTGGAAAACATGAGCTTTAGTGAAACCAGCTCTTTGGTTGCTCTGTTAAAGCTATGAGTTAATCTTCTCAACAGTTTATTCTAAACCGTATGAGCTAGTTATCTTCCCTGTTAATATGCAATTAATCAAATCCTTAATATTCATGAGTTCATCCTAAACCAGGTATCCGTCCCGGCAGTGGGTCTCTCTGTCTGACGGTCCAGGGAAGGCGAAGGTCCTCTCCTGAGGCCAACAGCTGCATTCACAAGGCTTCCTTTGGCCTGTGCCATCTATTTTAGGCCTAAGTCATATCTGCTCTCAGAATTTACTGTGGCCAATAAGGGTATGGGTAACAGATCTCTTGGGAGGAGAGGGGGCAGGGCACACGAAAGACAGAGTACTTGGAGAAATGCCAGCCAAACTTTATACATATGGGGAGGCCATGTGAAGGCAAGAGACAGATCGGGTGATATAGACAGAGAGAAAGAAAGTAGGAGTGATCTGGGAAAGCAATCTGGTTTTTGTGGTGACTGACAGTGATGCATTTGATACGTGAGATTCCACCGCGGCTGTAACCAAGCCTTCACTCACATATGCCCCAAAGTCATATAGCAATCCCACTAACTGCCACCTCTCCAGTAATCCCACTATGTGTGTGGGTGTAAATACTGGGCCGGCTTCTGAACACAGGTGAGCTGCTGGTACTCATCATCCTTTCAACAAATTTACATGCTTTGTAGATTGTGTTACATCTGTTCAGTCTTGTTTCATCATCTTCTCTGATCATGATTCACTCTGAGGAGCCGTAGAAAGAGAAGGAGTCAAAGATAAGAGAGATTTAGAGGCTGAAAAGCTAGAAGAAGAGACCATGCCAGGAGGAGGGAGTAAATTAAAGTAGGAAAAGGGTTTATTGGCGTATGGAAGTGGGGTTTTTTTAGGAAGCGCAGTGCAAATGGATATAAGGGATCACAGGGGGGTGACCCAAGAGGACGCAGCCTCGACGCAGCTTTAGCTTGGCTTTCAGCTTCAATGACAGCACCCCAGAAAGAAGAAAGAAAGAGGGAAGTAAAAGTGTGGAAGAAAAAAAAAAGATCTTTCTGAACCTGGTCTCTCTCACTGATCCAAAAATCAGCGAGCGTGCAGGCCTGTGGAGAAGCAGCTGGGTGTGACAAGCTCTTTTCTACGTCTTCACTCTGTATCTACCCCTCTCGCCATCTCCCGCTCTCTCCCGGGGAAGAAAAGGGCTTTAGGAATGGAGGAGCGGTGCATCGCTTGCCTCTCTTCCCAGGCTGCTGAGCTGGTAAGGTGGAGAGGGGATACTGGTTTGGCGCTGAGGATATCTGTTGCGTCTGGTGCTGCTGAAACATCTGAATTACTTGCTTCGTCTGGCCTGGTTCAGCTGTGTGGCGCGGACAGATGCAACAATAAGCCTCTCACTCACCCTCACTTGTGCGCTTTCTTTTTTTTGTACTCTCCACTTCTTGGTTTAAGAGCAAAGAAATCTGATACCACCTGCCTCCCCCTTGCCCTTCCAAACTCCCCCCTCCTCCTCCTCCTCCTCCTCCTCCTCCTCCTCCTCCTCCTCCTCCTCCTCCTCCTCCTCCCTCAAGGACAGCCCACTGTCTGCCCTGGGGGCTGTTTATCTACGGGGGGAGATGATGAGGAGAGGGTAGGAGGGGGACCGGTTTGTTTCGTTTCGGCCGTCAACAATGGACCACAGTCTGTGGTGACGGACTACTCCAACATATGCTACCCACCTGTCTCTCTCTCTCTCTCTCTCTCTCTCTCTCCCTGCTTCCCCTATCCCTTTGCCAGGTCTCTCTGTTTAGATTTCTTTGCTTATTCCTGCGTTCTCTCTCCCTGTCTCACCCAAACACACTGGGCGGATTAGAGGCCAGATTCATCACACACACAGACCTGTTTGCTTTAGCAACCTGAGCCAGGCAGGCACAGGCACACACTTTCACATAGAATATGGACATGTGCATCTACACCCACACTCACATCATCATACACCTCTTACACACGCAGCAAAATTACATTTCTATCCTTTTCTTCTAATGGATCCTCTAACTGGCTCACCAACCCTAACCCTCTTTTCAGAAACATAGTTGTCAGCCATTTTTTGAAATCCTGTTAAGGCCAGAAAGTAGCCCTTACCGTGTGTGTGTGTGTGTGTGTGTGTGTGTGTGTGTGTGTTTGTGGGTGCGTGTGTGTGTGACCCTGCTGAATTAAAAAATGCACTGTTATTAAAGGCTGTGTCAGAGGCGATGATTTACAGAGGGGAGCGATGACAAGTCAGAAGAACTCACACACTGAACTAACGCACATGCATGCACACACACACACACACACACACACACACACACACACACACACACACACACACACACACACACACACACACACACACACACACACACACACATACTGTGCTCTCAGGCCTCCAAGCTGAGCAGTGACCTCCTCACCCCTCCTTCCCCTTCCTCCTCCTCCTCTCTCCCTCTCTCACTCTAATAAAACCTGTCTGACACCACTGATGTGTGTATATGTGTGTGTGCGTGTTTGGTGTGTGTGTGTGTGTGTGTGTGTGCGTGTTCCGCGGCAGCACAAAGACTCTGTTGTTGGGCCTCCCTCTTAGGCCTCTCTCATATTTTCTTTAAAGGTGCAGTGCGCCCCCAAGAATGCCACAGGGGGAGCGGGGAGTTGGGGTTGGGGGAGTCTAGGAGGAGCTGGTGTGTGGATAAAGGGGGGGAGGGGGGGGGGGGTGGAGGGGCTTTACAATGCTACAACTCACCCAGGTCACAGAGAGAAAAAGGCAAAGAGTGAGTGTGAATAGGAGAAACAAATGAGAAGGGTCAGAGCAGAGGAGTGCTTCTTGACAACGTAGATATGAGAGTGTGTGTGTGTGTGTGTGTGTGTGTGTGTGTGTGTGTGTGTGTCTGCACCAAACCTTTAACTTCATATATTCAAAGCTCAAGGTGCAATTCAAACACTATCTGTGACATAGCAGTGCTACCTGCATTTTCCTATTCCTTGCACACTGATCCAGAACAGTGACTAAACTTTAGTTTGAGCTGTCCTTCACTTGGGCAATAACTCAATATTACCACATAATGACTTTCATTGGAATCATATGATGATCACATCACGTCATACTAAATACATACATACAACATAATGTAGTTCAGTTAATTCTATATACAGTGAGAGTTGTTTGTAATAGTTGGTGTGTGAACAGAGGGACGCATTAATTGCATTAGAAAAACATATAGTAATGTTTCTATGTGATGTATATAGTCAACCAATAATAATACAAATAATCCTGTAGTTATGTATACAACTACACTACAAAATATAATCTTCACAGTATCTAATTTCAACAATTGTGCCTATTTGAATAAAGCAGGATTCAAATCCACAATGCAGATTTAGATCAAATATCTAGAACCACATGCTTTGTTCTTGTCTCTCACATTCGCCCACATCCATGAACACAGCCGGAGGAGAGGAGACAGGCATCACCTCTGCTTGGTTGGAGCGTTTATGAAAGCCATAAATGGCTCTTTAATATAGTGGTAATCAGGGTGGTAATTTGGGTGGAATTGTCCCTTATTGTTGCCAGACATGCCTTCCCAACTCCTGCCAACACACACGCATACGCATACGCACACACACACACACACACACACACACACACACACACACACACACACACACACACACACACACACACACACACACACACACACTCACACACACACTCACTCTTGGGCAGACAGGGTGTTCAAGGAGTAATTCACACCACATGCCAACAAACTGGGCGGTTGTGTTTTTTTTAGGTTTCTATGTGTGTGTGTGTGTGTGTGTGTGTGTGTGTGTGTGTGTGTGTGTGTCTGTGCCTGCTTTAATGCTGAGGTCAAACCAGTAAATGGGAGGGGGTTCCCAAGATTTTTGTTAAAGTGTTAAAATATGCACGCGCGCGTGTGTGTGTATGTGTGAGTGTGTGTGTGTGTGTGTGTGTGTGTGTGCACATCCACAGCCACGTCCTCGTGTGTGTTTTAATTGCGGTTTCAGCAAAAGTAGCAAGTGTGCTCGATACAGATGGTTTTCATCACTCTGACTACACAGCGGGCTTCTCTTTCTTTCTGTCTCCCTCTAATCTCTCCTCTCTGTTTTTGTAATTAAACGTTACTTAATGTACCCGAGCTTCTAATTTGACAATTCATTAAATATGTGACAATATACTGTAAGTGTGTGCCATGCTGTTTCACAGCGTTACAGTTTTCTGTGGTTGTGAAATGATGCAGCAGAACAGATTTCTGGTGCTGGATGATTGAGTAAGAGCTTCCATGGTAAAGAACATCCCTCAGTCTGGCCGTTAATTTGTGGTGTGTGTGCGTGCACACACACACACACACGCACACACACACACACACTTTCATAAATCAATATTTACTAAGGAACCTTTCCCCTTTGAGTCAGAGGAAGCAAATGTGCATCCTGCTGTCTCCCCTTTCTAACCCTCTGTCATGAGGTTGTGCCTGTGTGTGTGTGTGTGTGTGTGTGTGTGTGTGTGTGTGTGTGTGTGTGTGCTTACAGTAAGTGCAAGCGACTTTTGTGTTTTGAGATGGGTGTTTTCTTGTTTGGTTCAGACATTCCAACCAAAATGTCTGTTTCTCTGGGACTGATTTGTCTTAATGATAGAGAGCTTCAGCTTGTAACGCTACAACAAGCAACACAGTCAAGGAAAGAGAAATGTAATGACACAAAGAAAGACCGGGTGAGGAGGAAGGTAGTGGAGGAAAAAAGGAGATATGAGGAGAGGCAGTGGGAGGGATGGCTGAGGTCGCTGTGTCAAAAGGATGAATCGGCACCACTCAAGGGCAGAGTGAAGGAATGGAGACAGAGCTAGAGAGCGATGGTGTCACTGGTTTGAACGGACAGCACTGCAGGGCAGGAAGGGGAGAAATGGGAAGAGGGGGAGGAATGAAGAGGTGGGTGGTGGTTAGTCACAGCTCTTTAGGGCACATCAGGGCAAACGGTTCCTTACATCACTGTGACACACACAAACACAGTGCAACTGGAAGATATGCTGACACACTTCTGCCTCAGAGGATGTGGAAAACCCACTTTACACCTTCCTCGAAAAAAAGAGGAGAAGGAAAGGGGTGTGGAAGAGAGAGAATTAATCAGGTGGTAGGGCAGAGAAACAAAGAATGGAAAGGAGATGTTCAGAGTTTGGAGTTAAAGAAGGTTTTGAATACGTTGTGAGGGATACAGTCGAGCAGACGCACACACACACAGATACGCGAGCATGGTGTATGAAGGCCAGGTGGCCGTCTCATGTTGAGGAAATCTGACCTGACAGCTTGGCAAAGGGAGAGGGTGCAGCGAGTGGCCAGTAGGAGAGTTTGTGCTTCTCTTTAAAAAAAATAAAAATTGGATTGTATGGGTATGTGTTATTTGAAACAGACATGCATTTTGATAAACTATTGAAACTAAACAATGTGTATTACTTTTAAGAGTGTGTTGTTTCACTGTGACCATGTGCGCTTGATGAACATCTCTATTTGTCCCTCGTAGGCGCTCCAGGCAGCCAGACAGTTCCTCCTCCAGCAGGCCTCTGGACTCAACTCCCCTGGCAGCAATGAGGTCAAACAGAGCCCTGTGCAGGTCAGTGCACACACACAGATCCAAACACACACACACACACACACACACACACACACACACACAACCCAAGTGTTGCTTTGTCAAAATCTGTATAATATTAAGCCCCTGGCTGCTGCAGCTTTGCATTCGCCAACTTGCCACGTCAACTACTCAGTATGATATAGGCACATACTTCTCTCTCTCTCTCTTTCTCTCTCTCTCTCTTTCTCTCGCTCTGTCTGTGTCTCTTTCTTTAAGTGCATGTGTGTGTGTGTGTGTGTGTGTGTGTGTGTGAATGAGGTCTTTGTAGTGATTGGGTAGTGAGCTGTTTTCAGAGTTGAATTCCACAGTAAGCAGAGAGAGTGGGGTTAGCTGGAGTGCAGGATCCTCACTGAAAGACACTTGAGGAGGACACACACACGCGCACACGTACACATGCACACACAAAGACAGTACACACACGCACACAGCATTACTATGTGTGTAGGTTGATGAATATCACACATGACATTACGTCTGGCAGTTCTTTCCATTCATGTGTTGTGCAGAGAACATGCAGGAGTGTGATTTGTAGCCATGTCTCATACCAATGAAGTGGGGCCATGGGTCTACTAGAGCAGCGAGCAGTCTGGCTATTGCCCTGCTCGTCTCGTTAACGTGCCACATGATAAACAGACAGCTGGATCATCACAGAGTGCGAAATAAAGAAAGTCATAAGCAGAAACGGACAGATGTGAGTCAGAAGCAAGGATGAGCTCAGATTGCCTTTGCAGTTTTGGCAGACAGTAAGGTGCTTGTGGGAGAAATAGGACAAACGTTTCACATTAAAAGGTGATAATACATTGTCCAGTCTAGATAAAGAGAGAAAGTGAGAGAACACAAGATAAATGCTTAGTGGAGGTATTTTCATTTGGCCATGTAAATAGTTGGTGTTGCCTCGTGTTTTTCCAGGAAAACTCCTCTGGTGCAAAGAGACGTTTCACATGTCCAGCAGCAGGAAGAGGGTTTGTTTGAAATAAACAGAGGAAGAGCTGGGTGTGGAAAAGGGACAGCAGCCATCATGACAAAGCAGAAAAAGAAAGAAACAGTTACCTAGAACTCATCGTCAACAGAAAGACCAAAATAAAATGATTTGCAATGTCTGCCACACATTTAATTACCAAGTGACCCCTGAGAAGTGAAAAAATGCCACAGAATTAATGACAATGTGAAGATGTCGGAAATGAAAGAACCTTTTTTTTTTAATAGGGGGATCTCGCAGATTACCCTTTAATCAAAACTTTAATTGATATCCAAATCACTTTATTTACCTTGGATAACAGCTGACAGTTGTATAAATTACATGACTCTGAGAATAACATAGATATGGTTTTCTATTAGATCTGTTTTGTTGAAATATTCCAAAGTTAAAATTGCATTTACTCTGTAAATAAACATAAACTGGTGCACTGTGACCTACATTGATATTAATACATGTGCCATCCATCACAATAGTTCATCCATTCACCTGAAGTGTGTTCTCCTCTGGCTCCCGCTTGCACTCCTTTAATCTTATCAGACCCACACAAGTGCTTTAAATCGTCGTTTGCGGTTCGTGTGTGTATGGGTGTGTGTGTGTATGGGTCTGTGTGTGTGTATGGGTGTCTGTGTGTGTGGGTCTGTGTGTGTGTATGGGTCCGTGTGTGTATGGGTCTGTGTGTGTCCTGGGTCAAACGCATATCGGACACTGCTCTGCTTTGGCATAGGACTAATGGGATAAATGTTGCTCATGTTTGAACTCCGGCTCATCATAAAAATAACTAAAGAAATCGAAAGCAGGGAAGTGAAAGGAGCAGGTAGGGGACCTGAAAGTGAACGTGTAGTGTAAATCTATTTGTTTAGTGTAAGGAGCTACTGCTGTGTCTGGGAACACTGACAACGGATTAAGCTGTGGCAGTATTCTCACATGGACGGGGTCAAGCACAGGTGCTTTGTACATGAATTACCTTCTCTCTCTCTCCGTGTTGAACACACACTCTCTCACACACACACACACCACACTACCCCTCCTCTTCTCACTCCATATCTGTCTTGTTTGTTGTTGCCTGGCCCGGCTAGCCTCTCTGGGCTCTCCAGGGCATCCACGCTACATCTCTGTTGTATGAGCTGTCAGCTCGCATGGCCCCACATACCCGACAACACACTCACACACACTTTTGGATTTACATTTGTGTGTGTGTGTGTGTGTGTGTGTGTCTGTGTTTACTTGGATCCTCACAGTCAGAAACGCAGACACAAACAACAGAGCACAACACAAGGTGAAGTTGTTTAATAGACCTCACAACAAACCTGACTACCAAGGTGGCGCACAGAAACATCTTAATTACTGTAATTTCCAGCTTTATGATTATAAAATTGAAGCGACTTCCCTTAGTTGCTGTAATTTAAGCAATCACCCGTCGGCCACAGAGAGGGTGAGTGAGCGACGGAGTGAGAGAAGCCAGACATGTCATGTGGTCCTTTCAAAAGGTGGCAGAAAGGAGCTGTACAGTGACACAGAGGCTCACATCAGGCACAAAATGGCCGTCCTCAGGTTGGTTCCTGCTGGGCTGCTCTCGCACATGCAAATGAGCCTCAGCCAATAATGAGATCTTTAGGAGCTCGATAATTAGATTTTTCCCTTCTCTCTGAGGGAGAACGACAGAGGCCGACAGGGAGAGCGGGAAGACTTCTATTTGTGTCTTGACTTGAGAAGCCTTGGTCTGCGCTTACAATGCCCCCCCCTCCCCCGCCCCTTCCCCATCCCCATCATATTTCTCTTCTTTATTTATAATAGAGGGGAGGATCTGAGCTGAGAGCAAAAGAAACTCTGAGATTCTATCTGCTTTTTGATTGGTTGTTCAGAGATGGTCTCTGTGTTTGGCTGGCTGTGTGAGATGGTATCAATCCACTGCCGTGTGCCACATTCAGGAGAACCTCGACAATGGCTCAAGTCTCTAGACAGGCAATTGCAGGAAAAATGTATTGTGTGCAACAAAATTCTAGCTACAGTTTGCTGAAAAGCACGATGATCAGAATAGTGTGAGGGATTATTTGGGAGTTTGATGATTCAAGACTAAAGAGGAGTTTTAATTAGAGGTTAGAAACAAATTCCACACAGATTGAAATAATACTTTATAACAGTAATGGTGGATGATAATAACACAAATTGTCATTTGAATAGATATGTTACTAATACTTTTATTATTGTGCTTATGGCCTTGTCAGTCCGTCACACACTATTGGACTGTGTTTAATAAACAAACTGGATTTTTTTAGGGAGTTAACACAGGACGGATATTGCAAAACAAATTAGGGATCATTAATAAAAAGGTGATGGAAAGAAACACTAGTAACTCGATGTCCTTCATTCAATCTTTTCTGAGTGAGTATGAGTAAAAAAGGCCTTTCCTTTGTGAAATGTTACGTATGAGGGATACACATGCCCCCTGCACGTTGTGGATGCGTTCTCTCTTTAGCTGTGTGTTTGTAGGTATTGGACATGGTTAACCACAGTTACTGTAATTGGTGGAGGCACGCGTGTGCCACCAAGTGAATTGGTTGACACACAGTTGGCAGACAGAATTGGCGGATTACCCAGCATGATGCATAGCATGCCTCCATGACCTGCCACACGTTCTCTACAATGGGCACACTTGGCACGCGCTCGTGCACTGGGTGGGCACAAGCACACACACACACACACACACACACTTGGCAGACGCACGCCTGGCACACTTAACACACTGCCACTTGGCATACACACATGCAGATTAACGCACGTGCTTGGCCGCGGCCCACACCTATGTAATTGAATAGCGTGGTGTCCTGTTTTCATGTATTATTGAGGAGCTCGTTTAATTAGAAAAAAAATGAAAAGACTCATTAGAGATATGTTAATTAGCTTGCCTCTCTGCTCTCTGGAGAGCGCTGGCACCCACACAGTAGGATGGAGGGAGACGGGAGGAAGAAACTGAGTCATGTCAGTCCTAAAGCTGAACGTTTATTTCAATGACAATACTTCTAATCAATATTACAACCCTAATTCTCCAGTTTTCTATACATATACTGTATGCTGCTCAATATATTTCTGCCTTCCCTAGCTCCCTTATTTGAGCCCCTACAGATTTGAAAATCTACTGAACATAAGGATTCTGAGGCAGGGTTCAAAGTCTTTTAACTAATCAACAAAAGTATGTTGAAAGATGAGTGTTTAGCCCCCCAGAGTCTGCGGTACTGAAGCTGTTCCTTCTCTCCTTCTCTTTTATTTCCTTTCAAAGTGTTTTTCCCAAAGCACTCCTTTTGTCCACTCAATGAAAGTGCTTAGTTGGCAGTTTCTTCTATTTGATGTGGAGGGAATTGGGGCTGCGTGTGCACACGCATGTGTGTGTGTGTGTGT
Organism: Cottus gobio; assembly: GCA_023566465.1. NCBI lineage: Eukaryota > Metazoa > Chordata > Actinopteri > Perciformes > Cottidae > Cottus > Cottus gobio. Next base: position 3,581,790 of record CM042222.1, read on the forward strand.
GTTGGGGGTAGTATGGGGTCCTGACAGTTTGTGAAGGGTGTATGGGAGGAGGTTGAGCAGCCAGTGGAATGGGTTTGGCTCTGGGCAGAGAGTTGGACAGACAGAGGGGAAGGATGGAGAGGAGAGGTTTGGGTCTGGCCACTGAAGTGTGAAACTCTTATTTTGTGATTTGAAACATGAGTGAAATCAGTAATGAAATATGGTCGATAACGGCCTCTCACACTTCCCAATGAAATGCCCTGAGTGTGTGTGTGTGTGCCTGTGTGTGTGTGTTTCTAAAATGTGTTGTCATTTTTATTCTGAACCACTGGGGCGTTAGATGGAGGGAGGCGGCAGACGAGGGGAGAGGGTGGGGACGAGGATTTTCCACTTGAACTTGCTGGTCTTTCCCTGTCCTCTCTGAAGTTTTTTCCCCCCATTTTTTTTCATTTGTCTGGCCCTGTCAAGCTGTTATGTGCGTCCACATGCATTGTGTGTGTGTGTGTATGAGTGTGTGTGCCTGTGTGAGCATAGAACAAGGCCCAGCTCAGGCTAGTTGAGATCCCACCTCTCTACTCTCAGCAGCCTGCTGTGGGCTCAGGTCCGTCTGCAGCCCTCACACTATCATTTCATCATTTCATCCATCCTTGCATGCATGCATCCACACAACCATCCATCCTCCTTTTCTCCAATTCAGTTTGGTCCTGGAAACCTGTCAAAAGACACACTTGTCTGCCTGTGTATGTTAAATACAACCAGATATACTGTTATGATAATATTATGATATTTCAAATATTATTAGTATAAATATGTAAAAATGATCCTCCTGTTAAAAGTGTGTATATGCCTGTGAAGCAACTTGGAAAACGCTGTAATAAACTTTAATCCCGTTATATTCAGTTGAAGAAGTTGAGGAACCCATGACAAATTCCAAATCACCACATTTGGCAAATCTTAGTTTATTTACTGAACGGTGTAATATGCTATCAGCTTTTATGCAGAATGACTTGCACCTCACCAAATAGCTAATACAAATACTGCAGCCTGTTATTATATTAGTGGCATACTGTAATGTACTGTAATGTAATGTTGCTTGCACTTCTGGCTGGCACAAAAATACATCTGATGTGAATTAGTAATAGATGGAAACATACACACAAATGTTTAATCAAACCTCCTTTGACACATTGAGATTTTGTTTGGCACCAGCCTACATACATGTTTGTAGATACAGACAGACTCATGACTCAGCAAAAATCTGGCGGTAAGATCTCTGTATCATCCCCTACCCCACCTGGCTTCGCTCATCAGTTCCCTCCAGAGTAATGTGGCCCCTGGCCCCGCTGCAGATTAGCTGGAGGAGGGGTACTCACCACACACAATGGGGCCCTTTTACCTCCAGTGGAGGCCTGGCCCTGAGCTCCAAACAACGCTCTCAGCACAGTGGGCGCTCCTTCTACTTCTCGTTTTCACTCAAATGCTATTCTCCTTCAATCCTCTGCTTTTCTCTCTCTACCCCCCCGTGCTCTACCCCCTTCCAACCCCATGCTCCCCCCTTCTTTCTTGGCACGATGAGCACAGGCAGGCTGTTTACCTGGAGGGGCCGAAAGAGGGTATACGTGATAGTGATGATAGCTAGTCAATAAACAACCACAACAGGAGGGAAGTGCACTACACACCACTAAAGCCTGAACACACCAAGCAACAGCACAGTGTATTTTACACGGGAGGCTCACGTTTCTACCACTGCTGCTAATGTGTCAAACTTGTTCCACTGTCCAACAAGAAGAAGGGAGGTTTGTGGCAATAGTGACATCCAGGAAGGATTTAAATGTTTCTAAAGAAGGATGCCAGAAAATAAATTGTTATAGCAGGTTATTAAGGAGTGAACAAAAGACTGGAACAGAGGCACAGGTTTTTATGCGCATGGAGGTGTGTGTGCGTGTGTGTGTGTGTGTGTGTGTGTGTGTGTGTGTGTGTGTGTGTGTGTGTGTGTGTGTGTGTGTGTGTGTGTGTGTGTGTGTGTGTGTGTGTGTGTGTGTGTGTGTGTGTGTGTGTGTGTGTGTGAGTGTGTGTGTGTGTGTTTGACAGGAAGAGAGGCAGGCATCCCTTCCAGGGTGAGGTGGTAATGCTCAATGACAAGGATAAACAGCACTGGGGTTTGCTCCTACCAGGAGAGGAGGAGGAGAAGGAGGAGGGGTGGAGGAGGTCTGTGTCAGCCTCTCTCTCCTCCTCCTGCTTTCTCCTCTGTCATTTTTTCAATTATCCCTCTCCCCTGCATGTCCCCATAGACCCAGAGGCAGGGCCCGCATCATTTAGACTGAGAGCCTGTTTAGATTCTGATTATAGCCTCCTTTCTTCTCACCACTCGCTGCCGTCTCTCTCTCTCTCTCTCCCTCAGACACACACACACACACACACACACACACACACACACACACACACACACACACACACACACACACACACACACACACACACACACACACAGATACTGGCTGTACATTTTTGAGCCAGCATAAATGAGGTGAATGACTGTAGCAGTAAATGTATCTGTTGAGGGCACACTGGATGTTGCACTTTTCTTTATTTTAAATGTGATGATTTGGTGTGCACATGCATGCAATAAGTGACAGTAAAGGACGCCATGTTTTTTGTCTCAGGTCTAAATTAGAAAGGAGAAGGTGTGAAATCCAAAGTTTGCTCCTAAATTAGAGAAGATGCAATCGTATAACTAGCCTGTCTCTGTACAAACATGGAGCTGGGCTTATCCCCCCTGCTGCATGCTGGGTTAATATCAGAGAGCCCTTCCCCTCGTCCTGAGGTTTCATCTGAAATGGAAAATGGGGCTTTCCTCCTCGTTAGAATGAAAAGTCATCAAGGGAGGAGAGGGGAGAGGGATGGAGACTCATTGAAATGCAAGTTACATCCCCCTTCTTTCTGTGTCTTCGCTCCTCTGGGACGCCATGCCTTTCTCCTCCTTCTCCTTCCCATCTTCAGGGCACTCCCTCGCTCCCTCTCTTCCTTTGTTAATCAGTTAAACTCCCTCTTCAAACAACCCCTCTAATTACGCTTCCACTCACTGTAAACGACAAGGCTGTCTCTTGCTCCCCCTCTCCTCCCTCCTTCCCTCCCTACCCCCAGCTCCCTCTTTCCAAGACACGGGTTGACCTCTGTCAGCCGCCGACCCCTCAGCAGTGTGTGTGTGTGTGTGTGTGTGTGTCTGTCTGCGTACTGTACTTTCTGACTAATTCTTGCGATTTTAACTATAGGGGTGATATCTTAGCTTTTTAAATCATATTGTTATTAGTGGTTCAACTTTCACAATTATCAAACACACACTGTACAGGATTGTGCACCTGCATGTGTGTGTGTGTGCTGCTGCACCATCTCAGGCTCCAGGCCTCACGTCTCCGTCAACAAACCTGCAGCGTAGGGTTTATCTCCACCTCTCTATTTTTTTCAATCTTTACTTCCTTTCTTCCTCCCTTCCTTCGCCTCCTGTCCTTTCTTCCACTGAGTGTGGATGGTATCCTTCCCTCTCCCCTCTCTCTTCTCAGCCCTCCACCCCCCTCCAGCTTCACCTCTCCTTCCCACTAATCTACCACGCATCTCTTCCTTTTAAATTAACATGCAACATGAAAAAAATGGGACGACAGCAGGAAAAAAAAATTAAATGCATTTAATAAATGGCTGACTTCAAATCGCCCGGCTTTTCAGACTGTCCCTATTCACAGTCCAATGAAAGGGGAGAAATCATTCACCGGGAGAGACAAAGCCGAATGAAAATATAATTCCGCATTGTGAAGCGCTTTTGTCCTGGCCCGTCAAATCGCTAATGGCGAGGCTTTTGTTTTGTGGCGGCGCTCTCAGGCTGGCGGTGTCGTATGGCGGTGGCAACGCGTGCCCCATAATCACCATGCTTTGTGATATTAGATTATAGGGGCAATTAATGGCGTCAAACCTTAACTACTCAGCATTCAGCCTGCCACACACACATTCAGCCCTTAAACACATGCTCACTTGCACACACAGGCACGCACACACACGCATGACAGTATATCAGCACTCGCACACATGGGCGCGCGTTTGGTTCTGGCGTCAGAGCGTCAGCCAACACACAGAAAGGTGCTATAACTCCAGTAATTATTACGCCTGTGACTTGAAAATGTCAATGGCGGTGTGTATAAAATAGAATGTATGAGTTGTCAAGGAGGAAGAATGGGATGCACAAGAGCAATTAATTACAGCTTTTCATTTGGCAGCTTAGACTGACAGGGCCCGGTGGCGGGGGCAAGCTGGCATGACGCCAAGCGGCACCCATCACCACCCCCACCGTACTCACTCCGCCCCACCACCCCACCCCCTCTGCCTGTTCCTTTACCAACTGCCACGACACCACCCTTCCCCTGCCTCACCCCACTCTGACTCCTTTCTTCATCTCCCTCAGCTCAAACATAAACACACACACACACACACACACACACTCGTGCTTCAGCTCATTCATCTGCATACCTTAGTGTCCATCCCCTCACCGTTACATGTGGCTGGGAGTGTGTTTAGCCTGCTTTGATGAAGGCAGAGTGTCGGTCCACTGACAGACAGAGAGAAAAGAGACGGGTGGGAGGCGGGGGGGGGGGGGGGGGGGGGGGCAGGTGGGATAGAGGGTGTTAGTATTTATGGCCAATCTTGTTTACAAAGTCAAATCAGCTCTTTACAGATTTAATTTAACGGCGACAGATCGGCTCCTCTCTTGCTCTCTCCACTGCACAATTCCCTCTGCCCATCACCCTCCCTACCTGCCACCCCCTCAGGTGGTGAGTAGATAGACTGCTCTGAAGAGAGCTCCTGCACACACTGGCACGTGTGCATGCCCACACACAGACACAAACAATTTGACCATGAGAGAGATTGATATTTCACTACGGAGTGAAAATAGATAAATGGCCAATTCCAGAGGTGATAACTCACCCTTGTATGTCTCTGTAAAGCAGCCATCCCCTCTTAACAGACAGGATTATTTGTATTGAAGGATAGTTTATTGATTTGTAGGCAGGGAGGGAAGACGGACTCAGACTCAATCTCACTCTTACTCCCTTTCTCTCCCTAAATATCTGTCTGTCTGTCTGAACTTCTCTGTCTCTTTAATTACCCGTATTGTTTTCTCAAACCTTAATTTAGTTAATAAATACGGAAGCACTTTCAGCTGTCGGCAGGATTTTTTGCGTTTTTATTCATACGGTCTGCATTTATGCATTCATGTCAGTGTCTCAGTTTCTGATTTATGTGTTCGTTTGTCATCAGATGTCCGTCTCTGTGTACGATGCATGTGCATTAAGAAGGCTTGCACAACGCATCAGCAAGATCCACCACGTTTCTCTGTACTCACTCTGCCTCGTTTTCTCTCTCCCCTCCTGTGTCGCTCTGTCTTTGCCTGCCTGCAGCTCTATCTGATGAGATGCCTATCTCATCAGATAGCCACTTTGTTGTTCCTTTCTTCTCAGCCAGCCTTAACTGTGTGGAAAGAGAATCGGAGGCCGTCCTAATCATGTATTTATAAAAGCAGATAAGATTGTATATTTTATTGGAAGATTGCATAGCTGTCCTTTTATCTCCCTGTTGTCACAGAAATTGCCTGTTGCTTTTTTTGTAACAATGCCAGCCTTGTGGAGGAAAGTGTCAACAGTATGTGTGTGCTGGGATGGATCTATTTATCTTTGGCTGGTGTTGCCAGCTTTTCTTGGCAGTGAATGACAACAGAGAATAAGAGACAACACTCCTCTCTGACTTTACCTGTCCATACCAGCATACTGTACCAACTCCATTCACATTGTTTGTTTTGAGAGGAGCAATCATTTGCAGGCACAGTCATGCTTAAGGCTCCCTGTGCCGTCTGGGTCTTTTCACACAAGGCTTAACCCATTGTTTGAGTTGTCCTGCTTTTGCAAGCAAGAAAGTAAGTGTAAATAATCTAAAATGTCTGTTCTGTGTTGTCTTTAGCTGCCTGTGTCCATGGCAATGATGAGTCCACAGATGATCACTCCTCAGCAGATGCAACAGATCCTGTCTCCCCCTCAACTCCAGGCCCTGCTGCAGCAACAGCAGGCTCTAATGCTACAGCAGGTAAGACACACACACACATTCACACGTACACACACGGGTTGGACCCGTTACCAGGCCGGCATGTTAGGATGTGTCTGTTTTAGCAGCCGCTGACACACACTGGGCGTTATAGTATCTTAGTCAATGCTCTGAGATCTTTGAAGATAAACACACCTCCACATATCCACTTATACACACACATTGTCATTTCAAGTCCCTCCTCTTTAGCATTGTTGCATGTTCCCGCCTGTGTGTGTGTGTGTGTGTGTGTGTGTGTTTTGATGCCCGGCAGGTGAGAGAGGGGTTGCTATGTTGACACAAACCAATAAACACTCTTCATCTGCAACCGATCTGTCAAATACCCAGCAGCACAAACTTGTGACCTCCTGCCTACACCAACACTCACGCAGCCTTGTAAAGGCTGTGAAGAGGACTATTAACCGAGTGGGGATAGAGAAATAATTACGGCATAGGGGATGTCTAGAAAACGCGTACATTCACACGCAGGCGAGGCCAGCGCACACAGTCGATTTAATTTAAGGAGAGACTATGATTTGCAGTGGGAAGATCTGACAACGTGTATCATAATAATGGAAATGTGAATTGTGCTGGCTTTCTGGAAACAGACATGCAGATGGCTAAGAACCTCTGCACCAGCTCTTCCCTAACGAGGAAAAAGGAGATTGGGGGTTTAATAATGCTCACTCACTCACACACACACACACACACACACACACTATTAAAACCACCGAGTTCAACATTGCTCTCCCACTTAATTAACCACAGTATGGTCTTGCTCTTAGTGTATATCTGCAAATCAGGCACTTTTACCCCCCCACCCCCTCCCACACACACACACACACACACACAGAACAATCAACCAACATCACTCACTGAAGCATTACATTTCATATCCCCATGGCAATACAGCATTGTGTAAGAGTGTGTAAGTATGGTTTACGGCCCACAGCAGCTGTGTGTTTGTACGGGCACTCATTTGTGGATTTGCGTGTGTGTGTTTTAACCTTTAAGTTTCCTCTAACCTTTACTTATGCTACAGCTGCTCTGCCTTTATTTCTTAGTGTGTTCACTAAAGTCAAGGTCATGGTAATAGGCTGGAGAGGTGAGTGCCTCACTTACACATACTCTTAATGCACAGAGCCACTGAATCAAATCATTAAAAAGACCTTAATTATCACTTAATTATTCCCTCAACTCACCACTCTCCAGTGAAGTGTGTGTGTGTGTGTGTGTGTGTGTGTGTGTGTGTGTGTGTGTGTGTGTGTGTGTGTGTGTGTGTGTGTGTGTGTGTGTGTGTGTGTGTGTGCATGCACGTGCATGTGTGTGTGCACATGCCTGTGTGTGCTTGCATATGCATTTGTCTGTGTGATGAGGAGGCGATCAGGGCTAGTGACGCGTAAAAGAGAGATTAACTCAGGCCTAAGGAGCGATAAAAGAGAGGAGAGACAGATAGAAAATAAAAGAAAGAGCAGCAAGAAGGAATGAGTTGTGCATTTAAAATAAATGAAGGACAAGAAGGAACAAAAGAACAGTAAATTATGTAAAATTGAAGCTACGGCTGGGATAAGATTGAAACCGGAATGTAAAACAGCGTTTCACAGAAAGAGGACCATCACATTACACAGACAGAGAGGATGGGCGGCGCTGTGAGGCGGCTCACTGCGGGGTCAGACGGATGAGAGACCCAAACAACTGCAGCACTGGGAAGTCATTTCTGCTGAAAAGCCTCTTTGAACATTTGACGCACCATGAAACAAAGACAAACTGCAGACGCACACATGTACAGGCTGTTCTCAAGAGGATACCCCCCCCCCCACACACACACACACACACACTGTGGTCAGTGTGAGTTTTCCTGTCCGCCATGCTATCCTCTCAGCAAGATTATAATCTTAATGGAGCTTCCTGAGTAAATTAGTGATTAGTAACTCAAATAAACAGACAAGCTATGGCCATTGTGTGTGTTTGTGTGTGTGTGCATGCACTGTAGTTTTACATTATTCCAGTTAGCATTGCAGTAGTTCATTCCATTAAATAAAATTCTAGTTAAAGTAAAAACACATAAGAGTTCAGAAAACTTCAGTCACAGTCCTCTAAATCTATCACACACTCATCTACGCACAAACAAACACACACACCACACACACACACACACACACACACACACACACACACACACACACACACACACACACATTGTCCCAGCAGGTGTTTTATGACAGCAGTACAGTAAATACAGTAAGAGCTGGCTTAAAACATTTCACCTTTTTTCTTACAGGCTTTGTATGGTCTTGCTCATTCATGCAGTGTGTGTGTGTGTGTGTGTGTGTGTGTGTGTGTGTGTGTGTGTGTGTGTGTGTGTGTGTGTGTGTGTGTGTGTGTGTGTGCGTGTGTGTGTGTGTGTGTGCGCGCAGAGCATGTGCCAGCCACCAGGACCTTTTTTTTAATATTTTCCTATTATATCAGCTTGTGTGTGTGTGCAGATGTATTTCTGGCCCATTGCCCGTCTACATGGTGCCAGTGTCAGATCCTCACATGCAGCGTTTGAACTAAATAATCCAAGCAGGTTCAGCATTACACCGCATCACTTTACAACACAAATCGACACACCATAATAGCGCCATAATATTCTCCAGTAGCTTTTTTGTCAGATCTGTGTATGCCTGTTGTGGTGTGGGGTTTGTCAATAAACTTCACAACACAACAATAAACTGCAGCCTTCCCTTCGGGATAGAAAGCTACTGAATTCCACGAGACTCCCATTCAAGTTACAGTGTCTGACAATCGCTGGGCGTCACTGTTGGACGGCTGTGGTATTGTTGAGGTTGATACAAAGTGTGTTGTGACTCACTCGCCTCAAATTTCTCCATCTCCTCTCCCCCTGCCTCCTCCCTTTCTTTGTCTGTCTCTAGTTACAGGAGTACTACAAAAAGCAGCAGGAGCAGTTGCATCTCCAGCTTCTGAGTCAGCAGCAGCAGCAGCAACAGCAGCAGCAGCAGCAGCAGCAGCAACAGCAACAGCAACAGCAACAGCAGCAGCAGCAGCAGGCTGGGAAGCAAGCAGCAAAGGAGGTGAACTTCACCAAGTACACACTCACTCAGCTCAAGTACACTCTGAAGTACACAAGTGCCCTTAAACACAGTAAAAGTGGTTGACATGGGAGCCAGCAGAAGGAAAAAAAATCACATGGAGGATCTAATTAATGTATAGAATACATATATTACCTCTCGTTTCCCTTCTCTCTCCCGATCCTCCGTTTCTCTAGATTAGTGTTATGTGCACAAGCTTGTCTCACTACAAGTGGAAATTAGTGAATATGGATTTTAATTTCTTCCAGCAGCATGCCGTGTTGAGGCAGCGATGGGCTGCTGTGCTTAGCCATACGCTACCCTGTCAAAGTATTTATTGCATGCCTTCAGCTCTCAGCCTGAGGAGAAATCTCTCTGTAGGGTCTGCCACTCTTTTAATTGTCAATTAACCCCGCCAGCATTAGGAGCCTCCCTTGCTCTCTTTTGTCTCTCTCGCACACACACACACACACACACACACAAATATGCATAAGTACTCACACACTGTACCAGGTTTAACCACCGCTGTGGTACAGTAGGATATCAGAGGATCTCAATCAATCAAAACCTGTGTGTGTGTGTGTGTGTGTGTGTGTGTGTGTGTGTGTGTGTGTGTGTGTGTGTGTGCCTGTGTGTACTATATGCCTATAACAGAAACATTTGTGTTACATGAATACTCATTCACCAGAATTACTGAACACACAGACGGCATGGAGGAGACAGACTTAGGGAGAAGGGCCTTGTGAGAATATTCTGATGAACGCATGAGGAGACACATCCTAGATATCTCCTCTTCTTCCTCATCCCAGTGGGCAGATCGACCCCCCCCTTCCCCCACACCCCGCCCCACAAACCCCTCGCCGACAGCGGTCAACCAACTCGACCATGACCAAAGCAAACCAGTTGTGGTTGACTCGCATGTTGAGAGGGTGTCTGATTCGCTCTCCCCGTCTCCCTCTCCCTTCTCGCTGCTGTCCCAGTTTTCAGGTTTGTTGTCCTGTAACAACGAGACAAGTGCAAACACTGGCCACACAGCTACACATACATGCAGAGAGGGAGAGGCTTGACGTGTGACGGTTCACTGCACAAACACATATACACTTGAGGGAATATGCCTCCCCACAGAGCTGCATACAGCTGATATGACTAAGGCCATTTACAGCAGTCGCAGCAAACCCTCAATCAAAACCAAAAACACCTTTTTAGTCACCTCTCGTATCTCTCCTGGTCAAGCAGGTGCTGTCAGATATTGAGGCAGGGGATGTGTTTCCTTAATGTAAGGTTTGTACTGTTCGTAAGTCTGTCCGACATGGATAGCCAGCAATCAGCTAAGAATATTGTCTCTTAAGCTATAAACTGCTGGTCAGAGTAGTGTCAGGCAGACCCGTTTGTGGGTGAGGGTTTTAACCGACTCCCACAGGCCCTGAACACACCCAGAAAACAAGAGAACTGGAAGAGACAACGAAGACAGAAAGGAAGGAAGGAGCATGAATAAGAAAATATCTCCTTGCCAATTGTGCTGGAATGTTTGCCCTTTTCCAATTCTTCTTCACTGTCTTGTCTGTGTGGATGTGATGCATTGAAAGTAAGAGTGTGTATGTTGAGTTAGTGTTTGTGTGTGTCGCCGGTGCATTTGGGACTGGTCAGGAGTCAGCTTAATGAAGTGACTCTGACCACCACAAGAGATGTGTGCATGTGTGTCTGCAAGTGTCCATCTCCACTGTGTGTGTGTGTGTGTGTGTGCGTGTGCATGTGTCTGTCTGCAAGTGTCCTTCTATATGTGTGTGTGTAGGTGTGTGTGCGTGTGTGTGTGTGTGTGTGTGTGTGTGTGTGTGTGTGTGTGTGTGTGTGTGTGTGTGTGTGTGTGTGTGTGTGTGTGTGTGTGTGTGGATCTGTGTGACTGGCAGGCTCAGACAGTGTGTGATGTGCTCATAAATCACATTGACAGCCTGTTACTGCGCTAGCTTTGGCCACTCAGCCACAGCTAATGTAAACAGAACACAGGCACACACACACACACACAATGTGTGTTTTAAAGAACCGTAGCAATATCTCAGGAGGGAACAAGGGGAGGGGGGGATGGAGGATATAAAATGGACAGACAAGTAGAAAAGGAGGGAGGGGCATAGGGCTGGAAAGAGAGGGAAAAGAGCAAGACGGAGGAAAGGGTTCAGTCAGGACATTCTGATCATGATAGACTGTTTATTGCCACAAATGAGAATTTGTCAGTTCACTTCAAAGAACTAAACCATGTAAGCGTGACAGAGATTGTGTCTGTGACCACAACATCACAAAGTTTGCACTGGTCAAAGGAGTCCAACATAGAACCACTGCTGTGGTCCTACAACTGTCACCACGTTTCCTGTATTGTGGATTCATTGCTTGTAGCCACAGATACCCACCAATATAGTAAACATTTTCAATTCAAATGAAAATGATTCATTCTCATTAAGAAAAAAGTGTTTTCCCCCCCTTTTTTTAACCATTTTAGTTTTTTCTTTTGAAAGAATAGTTGTTGTACTTACTCCCCTGCACCCCTCACACCTACCTAACGGACACAACTCTCACACACAAACACACTGCCATCACACTTCTTCTCCCCAGGCACCAAGTCTGAAAGGAAGTGACCTATCTGCCCTTCCTGTGAGATCCTCTCTGTTCAAAGAGTTCCAGGCTGCCACTCTCTCTCTCGCTCACACACACATACACACACATGCACACACAATGAGCAGTTCCTCAAGTTGTATTTATTTATTTTTCCTCTCCACTAGTTATCTGTAAGAGATAAAGTCCATCTCTCTCGGGGGTTGGTCGGGTGGGACTTCAAACAGCGCAGCACAGACCAGGTTTGCCCCAGACTGGGAGGGCAGGAAAGGGGACATTTATCACCGTAACACACACCGACATTATCGCCACGCGCCATGTAGTCTCTCCCACTCTCCCTTTAACCTCCCTCCTTCTCTTCATCCTCAGGGTCCTCACAGCTTGGCTCTGGGCTTTTCTCCCTTTTAATACAGACTTGTATTTATTTTATATGGTGTTAGTTGACTTTATACTTGAATTTGTTGAGACTGAATGATGTAATGGGACAAGCAGCCCAATTGAAATCATAATAACAGAAGAGGGAAGGGCTTCCTTTTAGAAGAGAAAAGACAAAATCAAGGGCAGCTGTCTAAATCTGGCATTTAGTTCAAAACTACAATTAACAAATGTGACACTTTCACAAAATCTGATTCTTGTAATGGGCGCAACCAGATATCTGCAGGTGTTCTTTCATGGTTTGACAAATTATTGTGCCAGAATTAGCAGAGGACAAATACCTTAGTTGAACAGTGGGTGCTTTATTTTAGAAATGTTACAGATATTGCTTTTAGGGACTTCTTTTTAGAATTAATAGAAATCATTTTAGATTCTAAAGATTAAATAAAATCAGTAAGAGGAGTACAACAAAAAATGATCTTTATCCAGTTTTCAAGTTGTGTATTACTTAATACATAACGTGAACACTTTTCTAACCTCTCTCTTGGTCCCCAGCAGTTAGGCAGTAAGCAGTTGGCCTTCCAGCAGCAGCTGATCCAGATGCAGCAGCTTCAGCAGCAGCACATCCTCAACCTCCAGAGACAAGGCCTGGTCCCTCTGCAGCCCACCGCCGCCATGCAGTCTCTGCAGCAAGGTACATGCGCACACACACACACACACACACACACACACACACTATGATACAGAGTACACAACCTTAATCATACACAACTCAGACACACAGACGCACCCTGACAAACATACACACACACATATTCATAACTGAGCGCACTCCAAAACACACACAGGCCTACACCCAATGCTGCATGTGAAGCCTGTTAAGTTAATCAGCCAATAAAAGATAAAAGGAAACCTGATTGGTGGGTTTGTGGAAGGTACTCATTTGGATAATAAGTAAAATATGGCACTAAGCCCCCTGCTTGGAGGTGTGTGCTTGTGCTTGTGCTTGCGCGAGTGTGTGTAAGCATGTGTGTGTGTGTGTGTGTGTGTGTGTACTTGAGATTAGCCAGACACAAGAACATCATCGTCTTGCTATTGCTGTGCCCACCGAACTTTATTTTTGTTCCTACATGTAACTTCTCCCACAGTCCCTTCATTTTGTCAGCGTGGATTTAGAACTATAAATGTTGACTGTTGACTGGCCCGCCTTTATTGAACTTGTGTGTATGTGTGTGTCTTTGTCCTCTTTTGTCTGTACACTGTAATGTCAAATACACATAGGTATACACACTACCTCACACACAGAGAATGCTTTAGGGGCTCTAAAGTGGCCGTGACATTGCTAAAGCGCTGACTGAGTTGACCAAACAGAGCAGTTTCCTTCCCTCCGTCTGTCTGAACTCGATCTTTCCCCCATGAGCAGTCACGTGCAGTCACGCACAAGAGTTCACACTCTCATAGTCGCTCATAGTCTGAATTTGAACAAAAAATAAGCTCAATCAAATCAATATAATTTTCAAAAAGTGAATTTCACTTAAGTCTAATACAAAACTCAAGAATTGCAATGAAACTTAAGTGTGATTTTTGCATCTTTGTGTTTATGTGCTAGGAGGGATGGGGTGTGTGTGTGTGTGTGTGTGTGTGTGTGTGTGTGTGTGTGTGTGTGTGTGTGTGTGTGTGCCCATAAGTGAAATAACCAGTTCACAGAAAGAGTGAAAAAAATTGAAAACAAAGGTAAAGACGGAGGCCACAGTTTTGCATAAAAAATTTTGTTGTTTTTTAGACAGTTGCACAGTTGGCTTTGGCATCTCCTTCTCTTTCTCTCGCTCTCTCTCTCTCTCTCTCTCTCTCTCTCTCTCTCTCTCTCTCTCTCTCTCTCTCCCTCTCTCTCTCTCTCCCTCCGTATCAGAGTGGAATTTCCCTGTAGTGTGAAAGAGCCGGTCCATTGTGACGGCTCAGCCAGGCGTGAGCCAGAGCATTCCTCTGACCAGCCATGCCACACAAACACACAAACACACATGCATAAACACTCGCACCTACACACACAACTGCAGACATTATTGCCCCGCCTCAGAGGGCCGTTGTGTCCGGTGGGTGGTTGGTGGGAGGGGGGGCGTCTTGCTGTGGATTTTGTTTATTTCTCTTACTGTAAGATGGAGGCACTAGAATCTCAGGACTGCCAACCAAAGAGGTTCATGGCACTAAACCACTGTGTTGGAGAATCAAACCGCACTTTCTTCACTCACATAAAAAAAATCCATTCGATTTGACTTCATCCTGTAAACCCCGCCTTCTTAGTAACTTAAGGCTACTTCCTAGCATGTCTTATGTCTACACACATCAATGCAAAAGACATTTGACCCTAGCAGCCAGATGTGTCTGTGAATGTTAAACAGTTAGCAAAAGCACTCTCATCCACGCAAATACTTTGTATGTGTTAACACTGGCTGGGGGAAATTGTGAGTACATACATTCACTCGAATGCACACAAAGTGAGGATTTTGTTGTTCACAAATCCGTTCTGCTCTCGGCTATTTACAGTTTGACTTTTGTTTGCTTTGTTAACAGCTGTCACTAGAATGTTGCTTTTTATTCTTGTACTACTACTTTAGTAATTTAGTATTTACTAGTTTACACTTTCACTCCCTGAGAGTGTCCACAGATTGGTCTGCTTTCTTGGATAACACACACACACACACATGTAAATAAATCTACGCACACACTGCCTCATTCCTTGAGAGTGAGAACTTTTGTTTTGGCGGGACCACAGAAGAATGCAGACAAAGCAGACATAATATTTGGATTGCTGCGAGGTCTGTGCATTTGTGTGTATGTGCAGATGTGTGTTTGTGTGTGTGTGTGTGTGGGGTGGGGGCTTCATGCGTGCATACGCGCACGGTAAGAACCATTGGAGTAGGCTGTGGCATTTTAGGCGTCTCTTTCACTGTGAAATTGGAGCAGAAATAACAAAGAAAGAACTCAAAGTGTGCACCCACCCTGTTCAGACAAATAGTGGTAGTGACCGGAGCAGTGGGGCTGGTAGACAGTAGCAATTGCCAGCAGAGATTAAGAAATAGTTGATGAATAGTGGATATCTGTAAATAAAACATGTAACCTCTTGTCGGTTTTAGTTTGTCCAATTTTCCTAACCACTCCCAGGGGACTGTAATAGTTGCATGTGTGTTTATAATAGTTAGCTCTCTGTGACCTGCGTTTATTTACAGTGTGTCTTTAGGAAGGTACTATTGTCGTATTGTCTGACATTTCTTCATGTTTAAATGACCTTGTCTTAACTTAAATATCCTATAATCGTATTTGGGCAGAACATGTGAAATTGAGCAACTTGGTAAGGTTGCCAAGTTAACTGTGCATTCCTTCTCTGCAGCGATGTGTCCGTCAGACCTCCAACAGCTGTGGAAGGAGGTGTCGGGGGTGCAGAGCAGTGAGGAAGCCCTGAAACAGGCCGAGGGCCTGGACTTGAGCACCAACAGCTCCAATTCTACCTCAGCCTTCCCCAAAGCTGCCAGCGCTCACATCCCACTGCACAGCCTGCTCAACGGACAGAGCCACACCCCAAAGAGAGACAGGTACAGGTTGTCCAAATGTTTAAAACAGCAACAAACATCTGTCCTCTGTGTGACCTGCAATCTTTTTAAATCACACACTCTTGCCATGTCATTTTCTGGCATTTAACTTTGAGCTTTTAGCTGTTCCTACATACCTAAGCACGTAAACCCAAAACATGCACCCGCAGCATATCACACATCACCAGGGTGTAAACGTCTCTCAGCTCATTTGATAGGAGGTGTGTTGGGTTCAGTATGTTCTGCCAGTGTGCCGTCAACCACATGCAAGTGTAGAAGATGGATTCAGGCCATCTGGGGAATCATTTGTTCATCATATATATTTTTAGATCTGAAATTGCTGTGGACAGAAATTCCTGGTTAACATGTTAATATTTTGGGGATGCGTGTGTATGTACCTCATGTATGAGGGCTGTGTTGCCCCGTGGCTTTGTTGGCTGCTCATTGGCTTTTCTTTTTCTTTAAGAGCCAGACTGTTTGAGTGGATATCCAGCTTCAACAAGTCAGACAGCGGAGATGACCATGTCTCCTTCTACCCCAAAGGCGGCCAACCCATCAGCAGCCAGTGAGTAGTCCATCCGCACACAAACATGAGCGCACAAGACGAAGACAGAAAGACACTCTACGAGAGGGAGGTCTGCGGTGTCACTGTGGCCCTGATTCGATCTTTGCTTCAGGCGCACTGACCTCTGACCTCATTTTGGAGGGGATCAGTGTGGACATGCAAGTATCAATTAAAAATGCTTCTATTGGCTGATCAAAATATGTCCCGCCCTGCCACACTTTATCTACAGAGTTGGGTCGCATTAGTGTGTTAGCCTGCTAAGTTAATGCATGGCTGATGTGCAGGAGAATGTGGTTTCTAGCAGTTTGTCATGTCTGTTGTCTGAACTGCTTCTGAGTTGAGTCAACCACAGCCAGCACATACACACGTACACACACACACACACACACACACACACACACACACACACACACACACACACACACAAGCAAGCTCCAGCTTCAGCCAGCACATGTGATCAGGAAGAGACTAAAAGGCAAAGGGAGAGGGAGAGAGACATGTTTCCATCTGCGAGACAAATGGTTTTTGTTAGACAACCTTCTGATGTTGATTTGGGAGAATCCCCATCCCAGTCCCCACACGCACGTGCACACACACACACAGTCATGTAAATATATGGGGAGACAGCAGTCGCCGGCGAAGTTCCAGGTCTGAACCACATCTGCTACTGGACCTGCCACACACACACACACATGCACGGTCACAGTTATTTTACCCTGGGCCCAAACCAATGCTGGCCCAGGCTTTCATTGCCACACACATACAAACACACAAACGCTCATAAATATGCACAGATGCACACACACAAACACACACGTGCACACACACGTCAGCTCACCACAAAAGAACAACCAGCACATGACGGCAGCCGCCGCCAATCAGTCATGGCTGGTTGGTCCTGTGCCGACTCTGTGTCAACTCCTGAAACATAAGAACACACACTAACACGCGCACAACACATATGCCAAGGACAGAAACAGACAGGTCATGGACTTAAGAATTTGCCTCTGAGGTTGCTGGACCAATTCCCGTATTCGCCTGGCTTCTGTAACTGACCCCACTCTGCTCTATCCTCCTCTGTCTGCACTTGGCTTCGTGAACTGTACAAACTAATGACTGCTAACCAGACTCAGATGGCTCTATTGATGCTTCTGCTGCTACAGTTGGTTTTGCTTTCGCGCGTGACAGTGTGGCTTATTAAGGCTTTGCTTCTCATTAAGTCATTTATTTGATGTGCTTTACATTTCATGTCCATACCAACGTATGAAAAACGTAATATCTCTTTTACTAACTCACTCTTTGTCCGTGTTTTTCCCACCACACAGTCATGAGGAACATGCCGGCTCCCATCCTCTCTACGGCCATGGAGAGTGCAAGTGGCCTGGCTGTGAAGCACTGTGTGAGGACATGGGGCTGTTCATCAAGTAAGTGAACCACCCAACAGGGCCGTGACACTGGAAAGTCTCTCATGAATGAATAAGGAAACTAAAACAAAGTTTTTGCCGACTGATATCCAAACACACATCGCTTCCTGCCTCTCTCCATATTTCGCTGACGCTGCATACTAAATACAAAAGGTGAGGTGACAGGTGTGAGGAGCTAGTCATTTGATTGGATGAGTCTCTGTAAACTCCCCTGAGTGCAGGAGTCATGAAACATTTTACAAAACAGAAAAGACAAGGTAATGTAATCATGATTTTAATGGAGAAATACTCTTATAATTACTTTTGTCTTACATATAAATTAACAATTAACACATCACAACTGGGAAACATTTTTCATTTCACTCTTCATGGGATCTTCAAGGAATCAAGACATTTTTTTCTAAGTTCTTTATTTTCAAAAAGATCATCAAAACCTTCTTACTTCTGCATTGTTTTCAATTTCAGGTACAAATATGCAAACACAACATTCTCTCTCTTATCACAAGCCTGGTTTAAGACCAAATTAGAAACTTCCCTTGAACTTCATACCTCATTGTTAAGAAAATCACCTGTTTTTAAAAAGTCTCAACAATGCTAGTCCCAAGTAGCATTGCATAAATTGATAGAGCATAAAGAAAAGATGAAGCAGAGAAAAGGGATGCTATAGTCTGTGCTAAATGTGGAGTGTCAGTCATGAACATCAGAGGTGTTTCACATTGGCTCACTAATTCATCAGTTGCAATCTGTTACATCACATTTGCTCCGAGGCACATTCATGCACACACACACACACACACACACACAAACACACACACAGGTACACAAATAAACTCAACGCGTGGGTAAATTCTCAGTTTTTCGAGGAATTCTTTGGGCTATTCTTCCTCTCTCTTTGTATCAGTATTTGTCGCAAAGTACTTTTCCTCATTTGGTTGGTGTTTTTGTTTGTTTGTTTGTGTTGTGTATGCTTTTCCTCTGAAGGATCAGACACATTGTTTCTGTGTTAAAATAGAAAAGGACTCATTTAAAATGAGCTCATCCGCATGCACACCGGTTTGTTCCCACAACAAAAGTAAAGACACTCATTCCGCTCTGCTTCCATCATGCTGCTTGCCAGTTGGGAGTCACTGGGGAACGTCAGTGCAGTCGCTGGCCTTGACATTCTGCCATCGCCTCCTCTGTCACACAAAGTACATCGGACTTCCCTGTGGCATTATGGCTGCTAATGAAGGCTTCGCAAGCCTTTTTTAATGAAGCCCTAAACAAACTCACTCTCATTATTGTTTGGAACTCTTAGCTGTTTGGGCAATGGAGATATTAATAAGCCGCGGCGATGAAATATGTACTCCTATAAGTGCGCGTGGTGATTGTGATGCCATCGGACAGTCAGATCAAAGCATGCAGGCAGGCTGGGAAAGTTTGGAGAGGAAAGCTGTTGTTTGGTGTCTCATTTCACGTAGCCCCGGGGCAGATGGAAGGAGAAAGAGAGATAGAGTGTGTGTGTATGTGTGTGTGTGAGTAAGAGAGAGAGAGGCAGATGGAAAGAAATAGAGGCAGTGACAGATAATGCCGTCAGTCCGAGTGCGCTCCCTTCCAGCCAGCCTTAGTCATCGCCCCAGGAGGGAAAGGGTAGAGCAGAAGAACAGAGGAGGGAGACACTCCACTATTTCAAGCCTTTCTTCTCTCCTCTCTTCCCACCTCCCCTCCCTCCCCGTCCTCTGGTATAATACTCTGGCTGTGGTCGGTGGAGCTGGGTGTAATGTGGGTTAAAGCCTTGTCTGCCAGCACTCAGAGGAGTAAACAGAGCCTCATTGTCGGGACACATCGAAGAAAAAAAACCTGCTACTGTTTATGGCCCAGCTATAGAGAGAGGGGAGGGTTTTAGGGGCAGATTTGGTTGGAATGACTGTGAATCATAGGCATTTGGGGAGTTGCGGGAGAAGATGACTGTGAAGGAGAGAGTGGACAGAAGTCCGAGCGAGGGCGAGAGAGCTTAACAAAGAGTGAAAGAAAGAGAGAGAGAGAGGGAGAGAGAGAGAGAGAGGTGAGATCATGTTTTTGTTATTATTATCGTGCACTTGTGTTGAGCCGTCTATCTGACAGGATTAGCCATGCCATGACATCATTGTTTTTGTTTCATTTCTGGTCTTCGTCTGGTACTGCCTAACGTTCTGCTTTGTTAAAGACACACACATTCAAATAACCATACAACACACACACATAGCTAATAATACACTTTTTCACAATAAACAAGTCCGAAAAGTGAATATTACAACTTAGCACCACAGGATATAACTCACTCTGATCCACCAGCAAATACCAAGCACACATACTCAACACACACACACACACACACACATACCAGGCAGGCAGCAGCAACCTGTGAATAACCTTGGCGATGACAGAGCAGAGAGAAAGGGATGGAGGAAGGGAGACAGGGGGGGATTGGGCTGGGAAAGATCAGAAGGTCCCGGGTCCTCCCACATTGGAGGAAACAAACAGCGCCACCATTCACACATACACACACGTCCATGCACGCACACACACACACACACACACACATGCATCAGTGTTAATAAGTGGAGTGGAGCTCAGCTAACAGAAAGTCTTAAGATAAGGCTTTGTGCGATAACACATGAGCTCATATCCAGGTGGTTGTCTTGGATCATGGCTCACTGAGCACCAATGAAGTATACACACACAAAACACAGCTGCTGCGTTCTTCACTAGACAAAATAAACTTCAGAGATTATGATTTAATTTTGTAGCGCTGAAACAGCTCACAGCTTAAATGGAAGTAAAAGAGCCGGTTTTTGTTTCTTCATTATTCAGGACTTGTGGATTGATTTAACAGGGATTCTGTTGAAGCTTGGAGACGATCATTCAGTTGGAACTATCAGTGCTTTGATCTTTTTCTATTTGTAGATATCAATTTACACTCTTGCATGTCCTCTTCACCTCCAGGCACTTGAACAATGAGCACGCCCTCGATGACCGCAGCACTGCTCAGTGTCGAGTCCAGATGCAGGTGGTTCAGCAACTGGAGATCCAGGTGAGTCACATACGCTCACTTCACTTTCATCCACTCACAAACGCCATGAAGACGGTTTCAGCCGTTCATTGGCAGTCACGCGTCTGAGGCAGGGCAGAGTTTATGGAGAGCAGTGGAGCTTGTAATTTAAAAGGAGCAGTCGGCAGGGAAGCTGCCATCGCTGCTCCAATTATAAAGCTGCTCTGGTCACCAGCAACAGATAGAGCAAGGCTGAGAGGGGAAGAGGGAGAGAGAGAGAGAGAGTAAGACATGAGCTAGAAAGCGGAGGACCTGGCTGCTGGCCTCTCCTTTTCTCAAAGTGGTGCACGCAATGCTCTTGAAACATCAGAATGCTCCAGCAAAAGCAAAATACACTGGACAATAGTGAAATGTTATATGTAAGAAAAGTGAAAATACAAAGGCTGCCTCTTCACTCGCGTCTTGACATAGTTTAACACTTCAGAATAAGCCATTCACATCACTACGTTTGTGTGTGTGTGTGTGTGTGTGTGCTGCCGCATCAGGGTTGGCATTGTGTTTGGTGGCGGTGGTAAACAGCGTTTAGCTGAGCCCCTGAAGCCACCGCCAGGGAACACAAAGTGACAGAGAGGCAGCTGATGTCACATCACATCAGGACGGCCGTCTCTCTGACATGTCACTTCATCCCTCAGCAGTCCACAGGCAGCCCGCCACTCTGCCCTCCAACCGCACGCACACACACGCACACACGCACACAATAGCACAGTCACTGTGTAAATGTCTCATATCTGCACATCTCTGCAGTGTGTGAGTATGTTAATGGCACTATCTATCTTAGATAGATCGGTTGTTTCTGGAGGCGACGCATGTGTACGCCTGTACTTATGCACAAACACACGCAGGATGCAGCGTTTCCACAGGCTGTAGCGGCACCCATTAAAAGGCAGTTAGCAATGTCAAACGGGGACGAGTGTGTCTGCAGGCTAGTGTAAGTGTGTGTGAGAGCTCCGGGTGCTGAGGTGGCTGACTTTCATATTCATCCCTCTGCCTGAGGTGTAATTGTAATTGTAATTCAGTGTCAATACCGTATTATATCAATCCAAGCACTGTGAAATGAGGTGTTTTTCATGGTGATAACAGCCCTTGTGTGTTTCACAGCTGGCGAAAGAGAGCGAGCGACTCCAGGCCATGATGACCCACCTGCACATGCGCCCCTCAGAGCCAAAGCCTTTTAACCAACCTGTGAGTACACACTGGCGCCCCAAACCCCAGATTACATGACCTGTTCTTCTACCCTCTCAACCCAAACCTTTGCTCTTACCTCCTTTCACCTACAAACTCCTCTTAATTGAATAGTTTCACTCACCCTAACCCTTCTTGGGATTTCAAGTTCCTCTCTCACTGTCTAGCTTGGTATCTACGCCCCCTATTGACCAGTGAGGGTTAATGTGTTATTTAGAAGGCATAAGGACTACTTTCTGTCTTACTTGCTTCCTTCTGTCTCTTTTTTGCTGTCTTCCCAGAAAACTTCATAATGTTTTTATTTTAGAAAGTCATAAAACCAAATATTCAAAGTGGAACTTCACTATTGTATTCATTCAGCATTTTATGACAATTGTTCCGCTTTTCGGAAAGAGAGAGAACCAAAGTGGTCTCTCAGTATTTTCCCCAACTAAAGGAGTTAACATTTTGATGTGATGGGTGTGTGCGTGTGTGTGTGTGTGTGTGTGTGTGTGTGTGTGTGTGTGTGTGTGTGTGTGTGCTCACACTGGTTGTTGAGGTTGTTATTAGGTATCTAATGAATATTTCATTATTCAGATTGACGAGGATTCTTATTAAAATATGAAGATGTTGAAATTAATTGTCAATTAGAGGTAGAGTGTCTTAATTTGAGGGGATATAAATGGGTGCAGCAGAGTGGCTGTGTTTGTGTGTTCTTGTGTGTCTGGGTGATGCGTTGATCGCTGGGGGATCAGCTGCTATTAACATCTAATGGGAAATCAGGAAGAGGCGTGTTCTGTCACCACCGGAGACGAGCCTCGGGGTCAGGGATTGGAGGAGGGTGGGGTGGGGGAGGGGCGTCAGGAATGGAAACAAAGATTGGCCTCAATTAACAGGGTTCGACTGTTGCCGTGGTGATGTGGCAGGGTTGCAGCGTTAATGAAGTAC
The DNA here is from genome assembly GCA_023566465.1 of Cottus gobio. NCBI lineage: Eukaryota > Metazoa > Chordata > Actinopteri > Perciformes > Cottidae > Cottus > Cottus gobio. The sequence continues at coordinate 3,604,691 of CM042222.1, forward strand.
CTGTTAAACAGCCCCACCCCCTCCAGTCTACTTAAATGGTAGAGAGGGGGCAGAGTACAGAGAAGGCGATTCACACATTTTACATACATTTAGACAACACGCATACACACACTGGTTTTAATTAGTCCTAAACTAGCAGCCCTGCAACGGCTGTCCCAGAGAGACTGGGAGTACTGGTTCTGTGTGTGTGTGTGTGTGTGTGTGTGTGTGTGTGTGTGTGTGTGTGTGTGTTTGTATTTGTGCAAGGCTCTGCCTAATTGGGCCGTATTGGTCCGTGAAGACTTGGCCACCGCAGAGTGCACGTGTGTGTTCCCTTCTTGCAAACATGCTGTCTTGTGGTTTTGTATCTGTAAACGCAGGGTTAATTGCAGCCAGCGCTGTGTGTATAAATGCAGTATATGTGCAAGTTCAGTGTGTGTGTGTGTGTGTGTGTGTGTGTGTGTGTGTTTCTGTGCAAGAATACATTTGGTAAATTGTAGGGGCACAAATGCATAGGGAGTGTTGGGGGTTATTTTTTGTATATAATGTGACTCAGTCAATGACAATAGTAGCCATCCCTAGATATGTAGCACCCTATTACTATATGTGCATTTACTGAGTTATAACGTCACAATGATTTTTATTCTTACACAACTAGTATACAGAACTGTTAAGAGACACGTTCCTTGAAAAGACTTGATGTGCATGACACACAAGTATTGTCTAACACATTGATATCACCTGACCCTGTCTAGGGGAGATGATGCTTCTCTGTAAACAGCGGCCGTACAGATGTTGATGCCTTAAAGTTAACATGATTTGATATTAGTGATGGATAATCCCAGATAAAGTATATTTGCCTGTTGTATTTACAAAGTTTCTCACCTGTATATATATACATGGGACATTATAGACACTGTAGACATCATTAGACAATATTAAACCGAGGTAAATTAAGTTTATGAGAATGGGATATTTTACTAAAAATAAATGAATGTTACATGTGTATTTGAAAAGAAAGCCATTTAACCCTAGAACACGTCATTCGACATTAGTTCATAGCTCCATTATTTATATTTTTAATCAGGTTTTATTGATAATTCCCTCATTTCTCACCCAATTTTGAGCCTTTTTTCACCCCATGATACCTGTTTTTGTTTTATGAGAAGTTCTATAGAGCAAAATAATAGAAGAGTCCTTCAATTTGCCTTGTATTGTATTTTAATATATTTTGATGAGAAGTATATTTTATCAGGTACATTATATCGGGTGAAATATACCCGACGTTAGTGATTGTCTGACTATTTTTAACGCTAGGGTTCTAGGGGTAAAGTGCAGTTGATTTAATAGATAGAAAAGTCATGAAGAATTATTGTCTAAATCTGTGTTGTGTGTGTGTGTGTGTGTGTCTCTGTAGCTGAACCTGGCTTCCAGTGGCTCTCTGTTAAAGCGGGACAGCGATATCTACCCAGAGGGTCTTCCTCACCCTCCCACCTCAGCTGCCACCCCTATCACCCCACTGCGCCAGGGTCCCTCAGTCATCAGCTCCTCCAGCCTGCACACACACTCCCACTCCCACACACACGGTGTCGGGCCCATACGTCGGCGCAACTCCGACAAGTACTGCACCCCCATCGCCTCAGGTAGACTGAAGCAGCACTGCCTTTGTTATTTGAATCTTATTATGCATTGTCTAATTATTGATTTAAAATTGACTCAAATTGTATTAGTCTTTGGATCCAATGGCTGATTTAGTTTCTTCTTACAGTAGCTGTTCTTGTTATCATGTGCTTTCCCTGCAAGAGCAACGAAATATAGCATCAGAAACCAATTTCATGATTTAAAGCGTTTTTACTAGCAATATTTATTTTGAATATCTGGCTGAGAATGAAGTTACATTTATTTCAATTCACATGCCTTTAAAAGGTAAAAATGAATGAACATAAGATTGGCTTCTCAAGAAGAATATTAGTAAAAGAAAATGTAGCATCATTACAAAGCTGTGCTTAAGAATACCATCAAACATCTGGATACACACTGCTAGTTTAAAGTTGTACATCCTTTTTGTATTTTACATGTGTTACACAGCACACATTGGTTCATTTTAAATGACCTCTTTTTTCAGAGCTGGCTCAGAACTGTGAGTTCTACAAGAACGCTGATGTCAGGCCTCCCTTCACCTACGCCTCTCTTATACGCCATGTGAGTGTCTCCAATGATCCAGTTGCACCATCTCTTTTCATCGCTGTTCTCCTTCTCTAAATCTTGTTGTTTCTTTTCTCCCCGCCCTCAGGCCATTCTGGAGTCCCCAGACAGACAGTTGACTCTCAATGAGATCTACAACTGGTTTACACGCAAGTTTGCCTATTTCAGGAGAAACACAGCCACATGGAAGGTAAACGCTCACGGTGTACACACTACACTCTCCCTTGTACTTTGTCCCTCTTAGGACCTTCTCTGTGGAAAATTCAAAATGTAAAAACTCCACTCAACTGACGGAAGATGGCGAACAGCCCAATTAGCAAACGAACAGCCCAGGATTTAAAACATTAAAGTTTCAACTGCAACTCTGACTGGTTAAAAGCTGATTCAATCAAAGCAAACTGTTTTGACTCAAACTCAAATGTGGAAAACAACTCTGACTGGATAAAAGCTGATCTAATTGACTGCAAAGTTATTGTGGTCTGTGCTGATGAAGCCCCCAACCCAGAGCAGATGCCGACTGAGACCACAATGACAGAACCTACATACATGCAGGCCGAATTTTGTGTTATTTGAAAAACTTTGGATTCGGCCAAATGACCTCACTTTGCTAAAAATCCCTTTGAAGGCCTAAATTTAGCATTTATACTTGAAGTGAAGTGTATGAAGTACAATAACAAAATATGTTTTAAAGCTAACTTTGGTAAGCTCCTAAAGATATCCTAAAGATAAGCTCTTTTTGTCCTTTATGAGACACTTCCCTTATTTTCTAATTCTCTCCTTCTTCCTCCCTCTCAGCCTCTCTCGCCTCCTCCTCTTCGCTCATGGAGTGTCGGCCCCACTTAGCCCGGTAGAGCCACAACTACCCGTTATACAGTCTCATTATAGAGATGCACATAAAAAGCTGACACACATGCTGCTCATGATCACACACATTGAATTATCTCTCTCACCCTCCTCATCTTTCTCCCTCACTCACACACACTCACACACACACACACCTGTCCTGAGCCTACCATTGTAGGTGCTGACCCATTTCTACAGAAACCTCACGCTAATTTGAGTGTCCGTTCCTCCAGAGAGGGAAAGTGAGAGAATGAGCAAAGGAGAAGTGAGAGAGGCAGTGGGAAGAGGGGCGAGGAGAGACCCCGTCCATTCTCTAATAGCCCTAAACCAAGGAGGGAGGGATGGGGTGATGATGGAAGGATGGAGGGAGAGGTGCGAAGAGGGTTAAGAGATGGGGCAGCCAGGAATATCTTTACCTCCTCATCTGACTTTTATGAATTTTAACTATTAATGTCTGGTGTCTGCTTCCTGTGCCGTTGGCCTTGCAGACCTTTAAATATAGCTCGGCATGGCCTTATGTATTTATATAGCAGCTCTCTGAGTCAAATAGGGCCGTAGAGATGTATGTCCTTTAATAAGCCGTTATATTTCATGAGGAGAGCAGCGGTGTCAAGGAATGGAAGTCATTGATCATAGAAACGAAAGGGACAGTGAATGAGGATGAGAGAGAGAGGGAGAGAAACTAAGGGATGATTGTGAGATGTGGAGAAATGAGTGCTGAGTTATTTCAAGGTGCTGCATGATGGGTTGGAGGCCTTGAAGAAGAGGTTTTATTTTTATTAATTTTTTCTGTCTAAATATTATATTTTCCACTGCAGTTATTTTACAGCTTCATTTACTAAGTTCGTATCTGGTTTTATAAGATGTGATACATTATTATAGATTAAAATACCCAACAGCATATACAATTGTTAAATTACCTTGACAACCAACTAAAACGGGGTGGCTGTAGCTCATGGGTATGAGTGGTCGTCCTGAAACCACAAGGTTGCAGGTTCAACCACTGATTTCCCCATAGTTTGTATGTCAAAGTGTCCTTGAGCAAGACACTGAACCCCCAGTTGCTCCCCGGGCTGCCCACTGCTCCTTAATACTAAGGATGGGTTAAAATGCAGAGAATAAATTTCCCCACTGTGGGACTAATAAGGGATTATTATTATTTATTTAAAACATTAATTGTGTAATAATAATAATAATTATCTGCATTTTGAATACTTTTACTTTAGATACTTTCAAGTAAATTTTGATAATAACACATACATACTTTAAAATGTAAATTAAAATAAGGGACTACTTAGTACGCAGTATTTTATACAGTAATATTTACTTAAGCTACGACCATTTAAC